>JAGFNQ010006997.1:0-102876 GCA_024364735.1 Boesenbergia rotunda
CACCTAATTGCTGTTAAGCGAATTTTGAGATATCTCAAGGGTACAATTGGTGTAGGTCATTGGTATCCCCGGTACCGAATCTTTTTGATTTGATGGGTTATACGGATTCTGACTACGCTGGATGTAAGTTGGACCGGAAAAGCACTAGTGGGGGCTGCCAATTCCTAGGATCGTCTTTAGTAAGCAGGTCGAGTCGGAAGTAACATTGTGTTGCTCTTTCCACTACCGAGGCAGAATATATCGCCATGGGAGAGTGTATATCACAATTGTTGTGGATGATCCACACCTTAGAGGACTATGGATTAGGTTTTCAGGGTGTGCAAGTGTTATGTGATAACATTAGCACGATTAACTTAACCAAGAATCCGGTCCTTCATTCTAGGACAAAACATATTGAGGTAAGACACCACTTCATTAGGGATCATGTAGCTAGGGGTAACATCATACTCTCACATGTAGAGTCAAAGTCAAACCTAGCTGACATTTTCACTAAACCACTTCCCGAAAGTGAATTTAGTTTTCTAAGACGGGAATTGGGAATGTGTCGCACTTCATGATGTTCAAATTATGGTCAAAACCCTTCATGATTATTTCAAATTGTTAGGGAACAATTGGGTAACTTTGGGAACATCTCACACAAACTATAAGGGTTACCAAAATGTTTTTGATTGCTAGATATGGGGTGAGATGTTAGGTTCAACTCAATTTCTCAAAATGTCATTGCATCACTTGAGAAATTGAGTTGACGAGATAATGATCACGGTGGTGACCAAGTATGGGGAAAACCATTGCATAACATATGTGTATATGGCTCCATGATCATACTTGGACATTCCAATCAAGGCAACTTGATTGGAAACTTGGAGTTGGAGTAGAAACTTGGTTGAATTTGCTTGAGTGATTATTGCTTGAGTTTGATTCCATTTAGATGGATCAATGTGTTTGTTGAACCTATAAGGACTTTCGATTCTTGTTTAAGAATCAATTTTAGTCATAAAGACCTGTTCAAGTTAGACAAAATCCATCAAAGATCGTTTGGAAATTTCAGAAATTCTGAAACTGAACATTTCAGGTCGTATCAGGAACCCTGATCGGTCACCGGACCGATCAGGCATAAGACTGATCGGTCCCCAGACCGATCTGACTCTTTCCTGTGTCGAGTCTCCCGAAATTTGACTAAGTGTCTGAGCTAGCCTGGATTGGTCTCCAGACCGATCTGGCACCCTGTGGGGATCGGTCCACAGACCGATCAGGGAGCTCAAAATTTTCTACCCGGGACCTACTGATCAAATCCTGATCGGTCACCCGACCGATTAGGACCACTCCAGTCCGATCAGGATGTATCCTGATCGGTCCGGACGCGATCTGATCGAACAGTGATCCGATCAACCGCATTAAATTTTGGTTGGTGGACCGATCCACCAACCGATTAAATCTCAAAACCCTTCGTTTTCACGAACCCTAGCGCCGAAACCACCCCATCTGTGCACCCTTGTGTGAGTGAGAGGCAGAGATTCCTGCGTCTCCCTTCCTCACACGCGTACGAGGCAGAGCTTCCTACTGGTATTTTCCGGCGAGATCTCCTCTTCCTCTCTACGTCCGAGAGCTCTCAGTGAGCAAGACTGAGGAACCGACTTCTTCCTCCCTCGCTCAAACGCTTCAATGGCACCGAAGTAAGGATTTGGCTTCATCCTTCGTTTTCAAAATGATATATATTTGTGAAGCTAACCATGTCTTTGTTCTTGTTCTTGCTTTGTCTCTGTCGTGACCCTCTTCCTCATTTCTTGATCAAAAATTTTATATCTACCTTTTTGATTGGGTCTCATCTTGTAATCAATTCTTGTGTCATGTTCAACTCAATCTTTTTAGAAAGTCATCTAAGGGAAAGGAGGTAGCAGAGGAGAGTTCTCAAGAGAAAACCTTTTCATCCTCTCAAAGGCCTCCATCTCCCCCGCATCCTAGATTTCCGAACCTTCTCTATACCCTAGACTTTCATTGGCACAACTTCGAACTAATGCCGTGTCGATCAGTGGACCGAACCTTCATTTATGAACATTGCCCTATGATAAAAGAAATCATTGAGTACTATGGGCTTCAAAACATCGTTTTCTTAGAAAGGCCGATCAATGTTAACTTGATCTCTGAATTCTACAATAATCTGGCCAATGGGGAGGGTATGGGATGGCGGACCTGTGTCACCGGTGTCAATCTCGACTTTACCTTATCATCCTTCACTCGGTTTCTGGGTTGTCATCAATCTAAGAACGATTTCTCACTTTATCCATATCATCCTGTTCCTCTTCCTGCACCTTTCACTGGAATCACTCCGGACTCTATATATGAACATTTTCTAGGCCACCCCAGACCACGGAGTTTTGGTGTGGATATTTATAACTTTCCCACATTCCCTGCTCTTCGTCTATCTCCCATCGATTATATCCTGTTTCAAATTATCTCAAATTGTCTTCTTCCAACTACGTCCAAGTATCTTGATGCGATCCTTACATCTCACTGCCTGATTCTTTACGGGATGCATCTGCAGCTCGATTTTGACATAGCATCGTCCATCTATTCCTCCATCATTGTCCATGGTCTGAGGTCCGGTCAGACGATCTACATGCCATTCGGCCATATCATCACTGCCTGGCTGGAGTCAGTTGGCATCGACGTCTCACAGGGCCAAATCGTGCCGATGAATCGACGAGACTGTCGACTGGATCGTCGTATGCTTGCCCAATCCGGCATTGTTCTCGGGACTGAGGGGATGCGATGGAAGGATCGCAACCAAGTGGAGGAGCTGCCGCTAGCGGTTCATGCCGAGGATGCACCAGCTGTTCCTACTAATGCTGCGATGGACGATCTCATGCGCGATGACGACCCTCCTGCTGACTCTTGATTTCAGATATCTGCTGCTTTACCTATGTATTTGATCTTAACTGTGTTGTATGACTCTTGGGCTATATGCCCTCTGACTTTGTTGTTGTGACCTTGAGTCACACATACTTTGCTACGTGTTTGGATGCTTTCATGTTTTGACATATCTGCCATGCTTATCTATTATTGTTGATGCCATGGCTGATTATGTACTTGCTATCTGCATGACTGTTCGATTACCATATTCATGCTTACATTGCCATGCTTATTTGATACTTATGAATATTATGGCATGTTTTGGGAGTCTATATTTCATACTCATATGATGCATGTGATTGCTATGTCTTGCTATAATTGTTCACGTGTGTTCGTATGCCAATTCCACAAACTATCATATTTTTGATGAGTTGGGATACCTCTAGGATTGAGGGGGAGTCTTGATTAAACTTGACAGCCCCTCTGGCTCCTTTTCGGTGTTCGACAAAGGGGGAGAGTGTGGATTGGTTAAGTTTAGCATGACTATGTTGTAGGGGGAGGATCTGGATTCCCCTATGATTCTAAAATTGGAATATTGATTGAGAAACCCTAAACTTAAAATCGGGTTGTCAAACAACAAAAAGGGGGAGATTGTTGATGCAGTCTGGCCCTGATTGTTATTTTGGTGTTGACAACGATTTTAAGTTAGGAGGATGATTATGATTTGGGAAATCCTAACCTGGGAGGTTAGGTGTGATGATTATGATGATTATGATTAAGTCCTAATCGAGGATTAGGCATGATATGGAAAATCCTAACCTGGAGGGTTAGGTGTGGAAAATCCTAGCTTGGAGGGCTAGGTGTTGGAAAAGTCCTAATTCGGAAGGGTTGGGTGAAAAGTCCTAGCTTGGAGGCTAGGTGAAAAGTCCTAACCTGGAGGGTTAGGTGCAAATTCCCATCCTGGAGAATTAGGTGAAAAAGTCCTGGCTTGGAGGGTCAGGTGCCTAGCTTGGAGGGCTAGGTTGGATGATGTTCTAACTCGGAAGAGTTGGGTGAAAAGTCCTAGCTTGGAGGGCTAGGTGAAAAGTCCTAGCTTGGAGGGCTAGGTGAAAAGTCCTAACTTGGAGGGTTAGGTGCAAATTCCCAACTTGGAGAGTTAGATGGAAAAATCCTTATCTTGGAGGGCTAAGGTGGATGAATTCCTAGCTTGGAGGGCTAGGGTTGAGTCGCTGGATCGGTCTGGTGACCAATCAGGGACATTGGCATGCTGCTCCTTAGTGGATCGGTCTGGTGACCGATCCAGCTATGTCTGATCGGTCTGGGGACCGATCAGGGAGCGCACAGTGAGATTGGGAATCTGCTGTGTGGCTCCTGATCGGACTGGTGACCGATCAGGGAGCAGGCTGCTTCCTCGCTGTCTTGTTTCTGATCGGTCTGGTGACCGATCAGGGAACAAATGGTGAGTGAGTTCCCTTGCTGATCAAAGCCTTGGATCGGTCTGGTGACCGATCAGGGATCTTGGATCTGATTAAAAAGTTACTGTTCATCTGCTCTGATCGGTCTGGATGACCGATCAGGCTTCACCCTGATCGGTCTAGTGACCGATCAGGCATGTATAGCTGCGAGAGCTGGGAATCCCAGCAAAGCAGTGGATCGGTCTGGTGACCGATCCACACACCCTGGATCGGTCTGGTGACCGATCACTTTAATTCAAATTCACTGTCAGACGCGGTCAGAATTTCTGATCGAATCCGATTTGCTGATGTATGTTGATATGTTGCTTGATCTTCTGCTCTAATGCTCTGATTGAGTTTCAGGTGATAGGGGAAGACTCAAACACTCAAGGAGAAGTCAAGGCGTGCTTTCCTTGGAGCAGGTTTGTCCCTTTTCCCATCTCAGGTTGCAACGGCGAGCTGCGGACTGGAGCTAAGACTGGAGCTTGGCTGAGGAGTTCAGTGAGTCCAGAGATAGCTCAGTAGAGGCTGGCGTTGGCAGATCAGTAGCTGGGAGCTACAGAGATGGGGTCACCTGTCGCTTGGCGGAGAAACAAAAGGAACGCGAGAATTGAGTTCCGCAGAATTTTTACAGTTTTGATACTTGCTGATCTGCTTCGTGTTCTTGGGTTCTGCTACTACAAGCTTGCTGTTCTTGAGTTCTTCAACCATTCTAAGCAAGCTATTGAGAAGCAATGATCATACTTGAGCGCTTGAAGGAGAAAACAAGAAGCTGGGAGTCCGACAGTGGGAAGACACGAAGCAGACGGGGTCTGCGTGAGATCGCCACTGGGTGGAGCTCGGGAAGCTTGCTGTGTTTAATCCTTGCTAAGTGTTTGAGTAAGATCTTTCTTGTTGTTGTTTCATTGTGCTTATTATATATCATTGTTTGAAACACACTGTGGAGAGGTTTCTCCACCGAGAAGGCGGTTGCTTCATATCCGGTGTTAACCGGGGCTTGATCTGCCGACGATCAAGGGATCGCCCACCTCAAGGGCATGCCAAGGAGTAGGGGCAAGTTATCCCCGAACCTTGTAAACCCTCCTTGTTAGCGATCTTGCTAGTTGTGTGTGCTTTGCTCTCGTTTGTTTTTCTGCATACATTGTTTTCCATTCTTTCCGCTGTGCTACTGATAACTAAGTTGCAGAAATCGTGATAAGTATTCAAGGGGCAAGCGATTGTCTATATTCACCCCCCCCCCCCTCTATAGCCACTCGTTCCCAACAATTAGGACTTGGAGCAGTGCTGATGCAGAATGGCAAGGTTATTACCTATGCCTCTAGACAACTCAAGGATTATGAGAAGAATTACCCTACCCATGACCTTGAGCTAGCTGCAGTAGTGTTCGCTTTCAAGATTTGGAGGCATTACTTATACGGAACTCAGTGTAGGATTTTCACAGATCATCAGAGTCTAAAGTATTTCTTTACTCAGAAGGATCTGAACATGAGACAACGTAGGTGGCTTGAGCTAGTCAAGGATTATGACATTGACATCCTCTACCATCCAGGTAAAGCTAATAAGGTGGCAGATGCACTTAGTAGAAAATCTAGTGCCACCCTACTAGCTTTGTCCACGATGTCACAGCCCCTTCGGAAAGAGTTATCAGAGTTCGGACTGGAAATTTTAGTTGGGCAGCTCTCCACTTTGACATTAGTGTCAACCCTGATTGAAGACATCCAGACATCACAGGATCAAGACCCTGACCTTCAGAAAATCAAGCAGGGGATAGCAGAAGCCGAAAATGGAGAATTTCGCCTATCAGATAATGGGACACTGTACTACGGTGACCGCTTATGTGTTCCGAACCAAGAAGAGCTCCGAAGGAAGATCCTAGATGACGCACATAGATCTCCTTATGCAATGCATCCTGGTTCCACCAAAATGTACCAAAACCTCAGGGGACGTTTTTGGTGGCCTAGGATGAAGAGAGACATCGCCAGATATGTCAGTACCTGTCTGACATGCCAAAGAGTCAAGGCAAAACATCAGAGACCAGGTGGAGTTGTGCAGCCTATTCAGATTCCATAATGGAAATGGGAAGATATTTCCATGGATTTCATAGTGGGACTACCCAGAACAACGAATGGATATGATGCAATCTGGGTAATAGTAGACAGATTGACTAAGTCTGCCCACTTCCTAGCTATCAGGATCTCCTATTCCATGGAACAACTAGCTCAGTTATACCTCAAGGAGATCGTCAGACTACATGGAGTCCCTAGGACTATCATTTCAGATAGGGACAGTAGGTTCACTTCGCACTTCTGGGAGTGCGTACAGATAGCTCTAGGCACCAAACTGAAGTTTAGCACAGCTTTCCATCCTCAGACAGATGGTCAGACAGAGAGAGTTAATCAAGTACTAGAAGATATGCTCAGAGCTTGTGCTTTAGATTTCAAGGGCAGTTGGTGCAGATACTTGTGCTTAGCGGAATTCGCTTACAACAATAGTTATCAGGCCACTATCGGCATGGCACCCTATGAGGCTTTATATGGGCGGAGGTGTAGATCTCCTATCTGCTGGTATGAGGGTGGTGAGAGGCAAGAGTTAGGCCTACAGACAGATCTTATAGATGATACCACCGTAGTCATACAGCAGATCCGCCAGAAAATAGAAACAGCTCAAAGCCGCCAGAAGAGCTATGCTGATACACGGCGCAGACCATTAGAGTTTGAAGTTGGGGATTCAGTGTTCCTCAGAGAGGCTCCCATGAAGGGAGTAATGCGTTTTGGGAAGAAGGGCAAGCTAAGTCCCAGATATGTAGGACCATACCCCATCACTAGAAGAGTTGGCAAAGTAGCTTATGAGTTAGAGCTACCTCAGGAGATGTCAGCTATCCACAATGTATTTCATGTTTCTATGCTGAAGAAGCATATCCCAGATGCCACCCAGGTGATAGAGCCACAGACGGTATAAATTCGTGAAGATCTCAGTTATGATAGTCGGCCAATTCAGATAATAGACCGAGCAGTTAAGAAATTGTGAAACAAGGAGGTACCATTAGTGAAACTCATATGGCAAAATCACAGAGTAGAAGAGGCAACATGGGAACCAGAGGACAGCATGAGGCAGAAATACCCAGAGTTGTTTTAAGTTCGAGGACGAACTTTTTATAAGGTATGGGGGATTGTAACGCCCGAAAATTCTCGAAACTAATTTTAGAAATATCTTAGAATTTATTCCGAATTTATGGATATTTTTATAGAATTTTTCCATAAACGAAAGTGGCAAAAAGGGATAAAAAGGAAAAAAAACGTTAAGTGAGATTTGATCCCTTAACCTACGGTGTGAGAGGAGAAAGGGCAGACCAACTGGGATGGTTTGCTTTTGTTAAATTAGATTAAGGGAAACAATAGATAAGGTGAAATTAGTTAAATTCGCCCCCATAAGTATAAAAGAGGGAGTTACGAGTTTTAGGTTAATTTTCTTCCAACCCAACGATGTCGACGCCCTCCCTCACGCACGCGACCCCTCCTCTCGCCCTCTCTCTCGCCCAAGACAAAGGAGAAGCCAAGGGAAGGTCTCAAGAGGCCCTATTCTCTACGAGAATTCTCGTAGACACGAGGAGAACGCCAAGGAGCAAGAAGAACGTCGAAATTCGACGTTCCCTTGGGAATTTCAGATTTTATTCGTAAGGAAAACCTAGCGCAGGATGTAAGTATCCCTCACCTGCAGTATAAGTAGTTTCGGTTGACGTTTCATATGCTTAATTCCTTATATGTAGGTTCTACGATTAGAAATCGTATATCATGAACAAGCACGCACGTTAGGTGTTTGTTAAAATGTTCAGTTCAGTTAATGCTATAGAAAGCATTAAAGAATAGAAATTCTTGCTCCAGTTTATGATTGGGACCAAGGTCCAATGGGATGGGCTCCTAGTTGCCCCTAGGTTTAGATAACCTAGTAAAAGCAAGAATCAGAAGAGAAAAAGAAAAGTATAAAAGAACTATTTGATTTTCAGTTGGCATTGTACCGGACTTCGGTCCAGGGATAGGCTCCAAGTTGCCTCTAGGTTTAGATAACCTAGTATGGGATGGGCTCCTAGTTGCCCCTAGGTTTAGATAACCTAGTAGAACCCTAATGGATTCAGGATTTGCTACCTCGCGTTTATTAGGGATGCGCGCACAGTTGGTACATTGCCGGGTTCACAGCAGTTGATTATTTCTTTCACCTACTATATGTATTTAGTTTTCGGAAATTCTTATTAGCCTGTGGTGAATCTAATAGTTAGTTTTATGTTAGTTAGTTTCAGTTCCAGTTCAGATATGTATGCCATGCTATAGCTTACTTTTCAGTTTTAGTTCAGTATGTGCCATGTCTCAGTTATATGCCATGACATCCTATGATATGTATTTTAGCATGAGCCTAACATGATTACTTATGGATATGAGCATGTATGTGCATAGCATGTTTTACAAAAACATAATTCGAGTTTTCATAGTTTTGTGAGGCTAGATGGTACTTACTAAGCTTTATGCTTATTAGTTTGCATTTCCTTATACTGCAGATATAGGTAAAGGAAAGCACTAGTAGTGGAGGCGGCGGGCTTGATGCAAAGTGTGTGTGATGGTGGAGTTGGAATAAAAGTCTTCAGAACTTGCAAAGCATAGAATAACCTTTTTTATGCTTCTTAGGCTGCGTTTGGTAGGGTGTAATCCACCCTGTAATGTAATCGAGATTACATTACAAGTTGGATTCCTTTGTTTGGATTCACTTTAAGATTGTAATGTAATGTAATCTCGATTACAAAAGAGGTGGATGATTTGTAATCTGGATTACAAACCAAAACCTCCGTAATCTGGATTACATTACAGCTTGTAAAGTCGTCGGCCGGGCGGCGACAGTCGTCGATCGGGCGGCGACAGTCGTCGATCGGGCGGCGACAGTCGTCGGTCGGGAGGTGATAGTCGTTGGTCGGTGCCGGCCGGCCGTCGGCAACCACCGCCGCCGGCCGGCCGCCGGCGACCACCGCCGCCGGCCGGCCGCCGGCGACCACCGCCGCCCGGCCGCCGGCGACCACCGCCGCCCGGCCGCCGGCGACCACCGCCGCCGGCCGCCGGCGACCATCGATGTCGGCCGCCGGCGACCATCGATGCCGGCCGCCGGCGACCATCGATGCCGGCCGCCGGCGACCATCGATGCCGGCCGCCGGCGACCATCGATGCCGGCCGCCAGCGACCACCGCCGACCGACCGCCGGCGACCGCCGCCGCCGACCGGCCGCCGGCGACCGCCGACGCCGGCCGGCCGCCGGCGACCACCGCCGGTCGCCGGCCGGCCGCCGGCGACCACCGCCGGTCGCCGGCCGGCGAACACCGCCGTCGGCGGCCGGTGGCGGTCGCCGGTGTTCGCCGGCCGGTCAATGGTCATCGGCCGCCCAGCGACGGTCGTCAATCTTGATTACATTACAGGATGGATTGCCCCTCACCAAACAAGAGAATCCAACTTGTAATGGTTATCAAAGATTACATACAACTCATTACCAAACATAACAATGTAATCAAGATTACATTACATTACATTACAAACTTGATTACATTACAGACCGGATTACATTACCCCCTACCAAACGTAGCCTTAGTTATTCCGCAATATATTATGTGAACCATGTATGAACTTAATTAGACTTGTATTCGTGGTGCCTAGTATGCTTCTTTAGTTTTCTTGTTTATTCTTCTTCAGTTATTTCGCGATATATTATGAGAACCATGTATTAACCTGTCTAGACTCGTTATTTGTGGTGCCTAGTATATTAAGTAGTTTATTTACCTGTGTTAATACTTGCTTAGCGAATGTTGAATTATATGAGTTATTACTTGTAATATGGTAATTTAGATCCATGCTTAAGCTATAGAGATAAGAACTTGACATTTTGGATTTACATGCTAAATACATAGGATATGCTTGTTTTAAGATATATGCACCATATAGAATGACATGTAGTGGCTAAGAATGCCCTTAGACATGAATAATGAATGGTTTCAATAAGAAGTTGATACGAACTTGGCACGTTTATGTTCATGTTTCTACATGTCGTTTTTGTGATTTCTAAGTTGCTATACATGCTAGAAACCCTCCAAAAACATGTAATAAATGCCCTAGAATAACTGTGGAACTCTATTTATGTCGTTATGCTTGTTGGCTATGAATTTGGTACATTGTAGCTCAAGTTTGATAAGTTGTGGAAATATGAAATTTGGAGTTTCAGCACTACCAGTCGACTGGTACTGTGTACAATGAAAGGGGTGTAGAGCAGCTGGTTATTGCTTAGCCATGCAATGCAGAGGTCGGGGGATCAAATCCTAGCCAAGCTAATAACATTAAAGTTTTTATTTTAATTTCGCTGGTTAGTACTTCCAACATGTTTATAAGTTACCGCAGCATGCTTATGTTATAAATTGTTAGTTCAGTACACATTTAAAAATAATTAGGAGAATAAGAATTTTTAAATTCTCCCAGCTGATTTAGCATTATCAGAAATCAGGAATTTGTCAGTCATTTAGTAGTAGCGATCCGCCTTAAAGCTTAGTACCAGAAGGTGGGTCGTTACATAAAGTATTTTACTTTATGAATGGGCTTGTACCGGACCGAAGTATGTGTCCAAGGGATGGGCACCTTAAGAACGCCCCGGTTATGGACTACCGAAGCTGTCCACGGTTCTGGCACTACCGGAGCTGTGTAACAGGGATGGGCTCCTTAAGAACGCCTCGGTTCGGGGACTACCGACTATGTTGTCCTTATCCTAGTAGGTCGGGGCTCGCTACCTCGGACTTGCTAGGGATGCGCGCTATGATGTATGTATGTGGTACAAGCCGGGGACCCCAATAATATGATGATTATGTTTAAGCATTTAAAAAGTATGTTTTAAAAGTTAAGCATCCTTATGTATATGCATTCCACTCATGCATTCATTCATGTTATGCATTATGCTATGTTGATAAGATTTGCCATGATTATGTTAAGAAGATGCTCATATGCTATGATAGGAAATATACTTATGTTTAGGCCATACAGGTTGTTTTACACCTTATGGACATGTTTATACCATATATTATGGCATGTCAAGAATGTTTAGGATGTTATGTTTATCCCATGAATTATGCCATGAATGTTTAGGATGTTATGTTCATACCATGAATTATGCCATGTAGTATGCCATGTTTACCATGAATTATGCCATGCCAGGAACATTGATTATGTTTATGCTTATGCCATATAGTATGTCATGTTTAGAATGTTATTATGTTATGTTTATATCATGTATTATGCCATGCTTAGAATGTTTACTATGTTTACGTTTATGTCATGTCTTATGCCATGCTAGGAATGTTCATTTATGTTTATGTTCAAGCCATGCTATGTATACGATAAGTGATTCAAGATGTTATGTTCTAAGTAGAGCACCAAGTATGTTAATGTTTCATGTGCTCATTATAAGATGATGAATGGTTTTTGTGAGTAGGAAAGAGTCTTACTAAGCCTGCGTGCTTATAGTCTTATTTCCTTATACCGCAGATCATTCAAGGGGACAATGATGGAAGCAGTAGGAGGGCTAGAACGCATGGGTGTGATAGTGACTTGGCCCAGGAAACCATATGTTTACCGTTTATGCTAGAACTTTACTTTGGTCACTTATATGCTTGAATGCGTGAATAATGACTTATGGAACTCTATGGTGTGATGTTAAGTATGACATGATATGATGTTTAAGTATGAAGTCAATATGCCGAGTTCCATGTCATTATGTTATGAATGATAGTAGGGCATGTATGTGTAAGAATTAAGTTATTCCGCTGCCTTATGATGTCTACATGCCCTAAGCATGTTAACGTAACGCCGCTCTAAGAAAAAAAAAGCGGGCGTTACAATCAAGTACCCTGGTGTTTGTGGAAATAGAGTGATATTCAATAACGAAGACGCCTGAAGAAGATAGGGCATCAGATGCCTTCTTCTTCAAGGACTCAAGATAAACCTTGCAGTTTCTTCGCCAGTGACCCTCCTTGCCACAGTGATGGCAAGTGCCTTTTGGTGTCTTATCAGTCTTTTTGTCCTTAGTTAACTTATTGGTATCCAAAATGGAACGCAAATTCAGAGAAGGCATGATCGAGTGATTATCCTAGAAATACAAATTGAGCTTATGTGAGAAGAATGATAAAGAATGCATCAACATACATTAATTAAATCCTATTTATTTATCGAATTGAATAACCCTTTTTATCAATTCGGGAGATCGTAGGAACATCTCCAAATAGGTTGATATCCAACCATAGATAAGAACAACCATGGCTGTGGCCATCAAGTTATTCTTAGCTATGAAGGTAGGTAATTATACCGATTACATATCACATATATGTAACTATCACTTTATGCTATCAACTAATTGAATGTTTGCATAAATCATTGGGTTGTTAACTCATTAACAAGTATGCAACATTATACATAACACCCAACTGCACCTCTCTTTACATCGACCTTGGCTGTGGCACAACAAATCGATGCTCCAAGCTTAAGGCTGACCCATTAATCAAGAAATAGTTTTAATATGGTTGGAGCTCATTCAACCGTTTAGTCAGTCTTGGATGTGTCCAACAACCAAAACTAAGGATTGACCTCTGACTCCAACTATATTAATCATAAACTAATTCTATGGTTTGAACATGTTGAGGTTCAAGCCGGGCATGGATGTGTCCATCAACCCAAACGAGAAACAAAACTCCGGTTCTAACCATATTAATGGAAGGTGTTGGCCTTAATATTTTGTAAGGGGTTTTGGGTCTCATCCTTTCTTTTCTAAGCACATTCATGACATATAATCATGTCATGACTAACGATTTCCTTAATAAAGTATGTATGTGACTTAATTTATCAAGTCTCATTAATTTAATTAGGAACCGGATTTCCTAATTCTAATTTCATACTTTATTTAAGGAATTGTTTTGGGAAATAATTTCCTAAATTATCATAATCAATTTCGGAAATAATATGTTTAAGACTTCGATTTCTCTAAATCAAATCTTATTAAATTAAGAGACAGATTCCCTTAATTTAACCACATATTATTTTCATGAAAATCTCTTTTAAGAAAACTCTATAGGAAACTATTTTCCTAATTAATTTTGGAGACAACAATATGTAAGAGCATCACCTCGTAAATCAAATAAGGAAATTATCGTTTGAGAATCACCTCAAAATTTCCAAGATTTGATTACATATTTTATTTATGGAATTATTAATTTCAACAAATTATTTTCTTTGGGTAGCTCCCCGAGGCTCAGATACCCAAAAAAAAAAGAATTTGTTGTAAGTCTAATTTGGTCCGCTCCCCGAGGCGTAACCAAATTAAACATGACAATTTTATTCAAAATAGGAAATTAAATTACAACAACTAACTTTAAATTTGACGGCTCCCCGAGGCTCAATCCAAAATAAAAAATTTTGTTAATAATTTAAAACCAATTCGAATTTAATTGTCAATTAATAATCCATAAATTTGTCTAGATTTTCTTGAAAGAAAGTGCCCAAAATTGCGAGATTTCATAATAGGTTTTTAGAATAATTGTAAGTTTCTGATACAAAGAAAACTTACATATTTCCAAAATTAGAAAATTTCCAAAATAGGAAATTTCTAAAATTAGAAAGTTTCCAAAAATGGGAAGTTTTCACAATTATCATAAAATTTCAGAAACTAGGATATTTCAAAAATTTGCAAAATTTCATGAGGATTTCCAAACTTTGAAATTCCTAAATCTAAAATTTATCATAATTGGAAAGTTTCCATAATTGGAAAATTTTCCAAAATTGAGATCATGATAAAGTTTTCCGCAAAACAATTATATGATTATATCGAACACTAACCGGCACTGATACCACTTTTGGGACCGGGTGCATGTTGACATGGATACGGGTTCGTAAATTTTAAAATATTTACGTGCAGCGGAAGAATTAGCATAAATAATTTCTCAAATTATTTTAACCATGTATCTAGCATGCGACCTTATGATGTGTGGACATGATCATAAATTAAAATTTTGCGAAAAGTAAACTAATTTACTTAGTACCTCGCGTAACTCGAAGTAAGGGACGAGATCCAACCGTAGCGTCCCTTGGAAGCTCCGCCTCTATTCGCGTCCACGCCGAGTTCTCTTCGGGATGTCTTCGCAAAGCTACGAGTTTTGTGCCGACGAGAACTACTAGATTCTCCAAAGACACAACTAGAATATCAAGAGAGAGATATGGAAATTAACCACCATGTAACGGAATCAAGATTCCGTGAAGGGAGGAAGGAGACGCGACCCGCTTCGTCTTGGTGGTGGCTCACGACTAGGGAAGGTGGCGCCGGCCCTAGAGGGAGAAAGTGGCGCCGGCCCTAGAGAGAGAAGGTGGGTGCCGACCATAGAGAGAGAGAGAGAGAGAGAATAAGGGAGAGAGAGAGAGCTTCTTAATCTCTTGATTAATTGGAATTCAAGGCTTGCCTTTGGTTCCTTTATATAGTAGTCTCTCCATTGCCAAGTCTCCCTTGTAACGGAATTAATGGAATAAATTTTCATAACAAATTTATCTTATAAATTTTCTTATGAATTATTCTGTTATGCCATGTTTTATTATAACTAACTTAATAATAAAACAAATACATCTCTCCATTTAATTATGGAATAAAATTTGTATAAAATTTTCTTATCATGGAAAAATCAATTCATAATTGATTTTATAAAATAAAAATATACCAATCCATGGTTCATTTTAATTTTCATAAAAAGAATAAATTATAAAATAAAATAAACCAATCTATGGTTCATTTTAATTTCCATAAAAAGAATAAATTTATTATATAAATTTTTCTTATCATGGAAAAATCAATTCATAATTGATTTTATAAAATAAAATAAACTAATCCATGGTTCATTTTAATTTCCATAAAAAGAATATTTATTATATAAATTTTTCTTATCATGGAAAAATCAATTCATAATTGATTTTATAAAATAAAATAAACCAATCCAAGGTTTATTTTAATTTCCATGAAAATAAATCTCTTTATATAAATTTCTTTATATATATTTCTTGATATAAATTTCTTTATATAAATTTATTTATCCATAATTTTATAAAACAAATCGCGCTTGATTTATTTTATAATTTAAACCAAATAAATTGGTTTCCCTCCTTTATTGTGGCCGGCCAAACCAAAGAGGGTGGGAACCCTCTTTGGCCGGCCACACCAAGCCAAACCCTTGTGAATTAAATTCATTTAATTCGTCCAATAAGCCTTCAAAAGACTTAGCCATTTTAAGGTTCCGATGCGCCTCTGATAAATTTAGATTCGACTTATTTCTCTTGATTGGAAAATCTAATTTTCATCTCATTTTAAATCCCTCGGATTACTCGTAGTGCGTGTGACTAAATAGGCTTTCGATTTATGTTGGTCGTCTATAATTCATCAATTATAGAACGATCATGAGTGGCACCTAGTAGTATATCATGATCCCCAATTAATCGAAAGATCAACGGTTGACCTCAGAAATTATTCTGAAACCCTTCAGCAGCTCTAATGAATTGTGCCTCATTCCCTTCACCATCTTATACCCACTTGGTTCAGGACATGGTCTATGTGTGTCAGTCCCCACTAGGCTGACTACGTCACACCTAGCCCAAGTAACATTCTCTCGTCCTTTGGATTCTAATTACTCTCATGTATTTAAGAGACTCATACTCTGAACATGTCATGCTCTGGCCAGAGGCTTTGAGTAACAATCCGACGATAGACCTTGGGTATACATCTCCTCGCAAAGAGTGGTGAATCCTTTGTAGGCTGTTCAAATATCTTCGGGCACTTCGGCTTATACCCAACCATCCTGGGTCCACACCTCCTTGGAGATGCTTGCTTAAGATGTTAAAGTATAAGTCCCATGACCAAGACGACTTGAACACCGCAAGTCAAAGGAACATCGCACTTAAGCTGCAGTAAGAACTTCACTGACATGTCTATATGTAGACTACCATGTGAAGTTTTACAGCCAGTCACTCCAATGAACTAGTTCCCTTAACTAGCATTCATGTTTATCTCCGGACATCCCAATGTCACTAGCCAGTGAGAATCAGCTGATTAGAGAATAACCCATGCTAGTCTCAACAGAATTGATAGTGTCCTTATTTATCAATTCATCGACTAGGGACAATTTCAATGCTTCACAATTGCACATGTAGAGATAATCACTAGTTGTGAATTCATCACAAATTCTCTCATGCTGTGAATTGTATTGTGGACATTCAGTAAATGAGTTTAAGATCCCAATCAAATACATAGACATGTATACTCAAATAGTGAATATTCATTTATTAAAATAAATATTTACAATCATAAGGCGATTGCCTTAGGACACTTCTCTCATATTACTAACAAGCCAAGGCTTAGTGCCCAACCCTCGGCCAGGGCTTAGTGCCCAATTCTTCGAACCAGGCCTTCGTGCCCATCCCTTGGTCATGTCTTAGTGCCCAATCCATGACTAGGATTTAGTGCCCAATTCTTCGAACCAGGACTTCGTGCCTAGGATAACAAGGTCATTGGTTCACTTTGTTACACCTTTCTTGACTAACCCTTCCCTTGTTCAATGTATCACTGACTTAAGTATATTGTCAAACATTGAATCATTTAGAGGAAGACATCACTGATGCAACTTGCACCAACAATCTCCCCCTTTTAGATGTTTGACAATATCTTAAGTTAGATTGGCTGAAGGGACTAAATTTTACTCCTTGAAAAATTGATCTAAGTTTTGAAAATATGTTTTGATCTTTTGGGAGAAAAAGAAAAAACTTCTAACTTAAGCTTACTTTCCCCCTTTTTGGAAAGCATTTTGATTTTCCTTTTTGATCCTTCTGGAAGACAACAAAAATTTTCTAAATTATGCTCACTCTCCCCCTTTGTCATACATCAAAAAAAATGACAAAAGCAGCCTTGCACCAACAATAAACAACTTTAATTAAGTTGCACCAAAAATTCCGCTTGGAAAAGTATTGTGCAAAAGTCAATTTTGTACTTTCAGAAGACTTAGAAAATTTTGTCTTAGAAAAATTTTCAATTGAGAAAGATTTTCAAAACACATTTTGAAAATTTTGAAAAATGCAAGTATTTTTTGAAAAAATATATTTAATTTTGAAAAATGCAAGTACTTTTTGAGAAATATAAGCATTTTTAATGGTATAAGTACTTTTTGAAAAATATTAGTATATTTTGAAAAGTATAAGTACTTTTTTGAAAAATATTAGGATTTTTGAAAAATATAAGTACTTTTAAAAACATTTTTTACATGTTACAAAAATATTCTTTTGAAAACATAATACATTACTTGACTTGATTTCTTTTCCAGTCTAACACAATCCAAGGAAACCTTGTTAACTTCATGGACGTTTCCCTATGTGTTCTGAAAATTCTTCAAACTCAAGTAACTATTATTTTCCAATGGAATTTTATAAACAAATTTTTTTTGAAAGTGATAGTATAATATTTTCATAAAAGATAACAGTATTAAAAAAATTCCTTATGTTTTCAAAAGGATTTAAAAAAAATAGTGCATGAAAACATATTATTTTGAAATGCTCAATAATTCTTTCAGTTTGACCTCCCCCTAAACTTGACCCAATCCTAGGAAGCTTGTTGACCACAAGCACTCTTCCACTGAGTCTTTAGAGTTTGGTTTTAGACCAAGAGAATTATCTAATAATTTTAAAAAATAATTGAAAAAAAAATTTCAAAAATACTTGTCTGAAAATTTTCTTTTGACTTAGACTCCCCTTAAATTTGACACATCCTAGGAGTCCTTGTAGATCATGAAGAAGCTTTCCTCTGTGTCTTTAGGGTTAGCTAGAATCAAAAGAATAGTTTTGACTGACATTTTGGGTATGGTAATTTTCAACACGATAATTTTAAAGCATAAGCTTTTTCAAAAACATAAGTGATAGTAATTAAGGCACAGTTTTCGAATGACATTTTAAAAAATAGTGATTTTTAAGGCACAATTTTTGAAAGATAAAAAAATTAAAAGAATAAAACACTTCCCCTGTACCGTTTGACTCTATCTAAGTGCCTTAGGGGACTTTAGTGTTGACCTAAGAGGTTTGCGTCTAATTGAGTAGGTCAAACAATTTTCAAAAAAGATATAATTTTGAAAATGTACAGTATATAAGCACCCAGACAAGAATGAAATCGATAAAAATATTATTATGTTAAAGCACTATTTTGAAAAAATATTTTTAGAAAAATATTCTGAGAATTTTGGAAAACAATTTTTAAAAATATTTTTCAATTTATTAGTCCTTAACATCTCACCCATTTTAGATGTCTCAGTACAAGCAAACATGGTTGCCTTATGGGTGCATTGTGAGATGCTTGAATCATTTTTCTTAATTCATTGTTAAATCTAAGATTTAATTGAAACTTGTGTTAGATTTAAGTTTATCAAATAGTAAGGTGAAAAATGATTTTCGGTAATCGACTTCCAGGTCTTGGCGAGGCACAGAGGTTTTCTTTTGCCGTAGCCTTATTGGAGCAACAACCCTTTCCTTGACAAAGCCTTTTATCGAAAATTCATTTTCAAATTACTTCTTGAAAATTTTTTGTCTAAATAGCTTAGGTTTTGGATTTGTAGATTCGGCTAGCTCCACCAGACTAAACAAACCAAGTAGGATATACTTGACCTTATTAGAAGGGCTTCCCTAACATACTATCATCTCACCTCCACCTAATACTTGGTTATTCAAGTTTCAACTATTCATTTTCCTATAACTGTTCTAAGTCATGCATAAATTTAAATATGATGGCATGACATATATTTTAAAGAAATAGCAGATGCATGGCATGGCAGTAATTCATGATTCAAACAGGTCAAGGCATTTAATTCAGTTTCTAATGATGTATCAAATTTTCGATTTGATACATGTCGTGTGAACCCACGAATATGCCAACCCACATTGACATATTTAATATTTTTAATTTAATTTTTGTGGTTTGGGTAAGATTTTATTTAATTTGAGTTTAAGTTATTTAAGAGTTAGAGAAACAAATTTGAAGTTAAATTAATTAATTGAAGTTAAATTAAGAAGAATTAATTAAAGTTGAATTAATTATGAATTATTAATTAATAATTATTTAAAGTTAAATTAATTAAGAATTATTTAAAGTTAAATTAATTATGAATTATTTAAAATTGAGTTAATTAAGAATTATCTAATGTTGAATTAATTAAGAATTATCTAAAGTTGAATTAATTTAGAATTATTTAAAGTTGATTTAATTAATAATTATCTAAAGTTGTATTAATTTAGAATTATTTAAAGTTGAATTAATAATTAATTTGATTTAAATTTCAAAATTTCTGGGTTGGTTAAAAGTTGAGGATTTAATTTCATCGTTTTCAATATTTCGAAAATATCTGATTCCTTTACTATTTCTTCTTTATTTATCTTTTCAAGTTTTACTAATAATTCTGATTTATTTGAATCTTTGTTAACTTTATTAACTATACCCTTGATCTCAAAATGTTCCATCTCCTCCTCATCCTCAAAATCACATCCTTCAATATCCTCAAAGTAGGTTGAGTAAATCAGGCCACTAGTTAATGTTTTGTAATAATCTTCAATATTATCAAAAAATTTGATAATTAAATTATCATCTACAAGAATTTCATCATCAATATCCTCAAAGTTATCCTCAATAGTGTTAATTTCAGGATTATCCTTAAGAATTTCAAATTTAATTTCAGGATTATCCTTAAAAATTTCAGAAATAATTTCTATATTATCACCAAGATTTTCAGAAATAATTTCTAGATTATCACCAAGATTTTTAGAAATAATTTTAGTATTATCTTTAAGAATTTCAGTATTATCTTCAAGAATTTTAGAAATAATTTCTATATTATCACCAAGATTTTCGAAAATAATTTCTATATTATCTTCAAGAATTTTAGAAATAATTTATGTATTATCTTCAAGAATTTCAGAAATAATTTCTAGATTATCACCAAGATTTTCAGAATAATTTCAGTATTATCTTCAAGAATTTCAAAAATAATTTCACTATTATCTTCAAGAATTTCAGAAATAATTTCTAGATTATCGCCAAGATTTTCAGAATTAAAATTAAGACTAATTTCAGAATTAATTTTAGAATTAAAATTAAGATTAATTTTAGAAAAATTAAGATTAATTTCAGAATTAATTATAGAAATCAACGAATTATCATTAAGGATTACAATGTTAATTTTTGATATTTGAGCATTATCTACTTTTTCTAACTGGTCATGCAAGATATTGATTTGAATATGCCATAATTCTAATTTATCAGAAAAATTATTTAAATTATATATGACAATGCAGGAATATGTAAATTTTTTAGAATGTAAATTTTCTGTACCTTTGTCGGACACTTATTCTTGTAGTGTCAATACTTTTCTCATTTGAAGCATTTGATATGATCCTTGTTCCTCCGGACTCCGGGTGCTAGAATTTCCTTTGATTTCGGTGGTAAAGTTTGAATCTTACGAGTAGGACACTTATTTTTATAGTGTCCTCTCTCCTTGCACTTGAAACACGTAATATGAAATTTAAAAATAGACATTTAAAATAAAATATACCTGATTCACCCCTGGGCTCCCCCTCAACTCCTGGCGTCTTTTGCTCCGTCAGCGGTTAGTCCGGTGAAGGGTGGTCTGGCTCTGATACCACTTGTTGGATCGGTGCCGTCGATAGAGGGGGGGGTGTGAATATTGACTATAAAAATCTTTGGAAATTTCATAAAACATTTCAGTTCGTTCTGGAGACAGAGTCAGTAGCAACGGAAAACAAAAAGAATAAACAAACAATGAAGTACGCATGGGATTTTTTACTTGGTTCACAACCCCCCAGTGTCAGTACATCCAAGGCCTAAGCACAGGAACGCCCGTCCACTAATGGTCTCCTTTTCGGACTTTCTGGAGGCAGAGAAACCCATCTTACAGTGCACAAATTACAATCAAAAGATGTAAAGAAATAATTGGAGAATTGTAAATTCAAACCAAACAAGAATGAGTTGAAGACTCGGCCGATTTGGAACTCCGAAGTGCCGCGCACTTCCTCCCAGAGCTTCCTTGGTCGCAGAGCTTCGCCGTTAGTACTTTGTTGTCAGTCAGAAGACACAGAATGATATCGGAAGTTGTGTTCTCAGCCTTGGGGTAGAAGCCCCTTTTATAGTCTTCATTAGGGCACCTGTGATCACTGGGGCGCCTCAAAGGGCTTGGTCAAAGTTTATCTCCACGCCGAACTCGCAGCAGCAGATAACACTCTTGACATGGGCGCCCTGGACCTTCCTAGCACCTCATTGAACCCAAGCGCCTCATTCAATGAGTCGCCTAGCTCCATTAAGGCGCCTCCTTCAATGGGGGTGCCTAGCATCCCTTTTCCAGCCTTGTTTGTTTGGTTGTTTGCCTGCTTTGTCTTCACTTTTAGGTACCTACAAGATACATAAATACAAGGCAAACAAGTAGAAAATCTTAACCTTAAGGAAATGGTTCTGACTTCGGATTTCCACAAAACCATAGGTCGAACCGACGCAAGTTCCCACCCCCGGGAATGCGCCCTCACCCTACTCCTCTCAGGAGACGGTTGCCACCCAGTCCGTTCGGGTGGACTTTTACTTAGCCTTCGATACTCTCAGATCTCAAGACGTCCGAACCTCAACCCGTCTCTACTTATGTCCTTAGTCATCACTCAGCTAAGTTGCTCAATCCCTTGGACCAATACTTGATGCCCAAACCCTACGTCCAGGACTTAGGTCCCCAACGCTCGGCCAAAACTTCGTGCCCAATTCCTCGAACCAGGTCTTCGGTGCGCAACACTCGGCCAGGACTTAGTGCCCAATTCCTCGAACTAGGTCTTCGTGCCCATCCCTTGGTCAGGACTTAGTGCCCAATCCATGACCAGGACTTAGTGTCCAATTCTTCGAACCAGGACTTCGTGCCTAGGATAACTAGGATGTTGGTTCACTTTGTTACACCTTTCTTGACTAACCCTTTGATAAGCACCATTTTATTGATTATTTTAATTGCTAAAATCCATGTTTGACCCATGTTTTATTTGCTTAATTATTATTTTACCCTAGGTTTTAGGATTTCCTTTTATTTTGGACTTAATTGCAAAATTACACATATTTGGATTATTTGGCCACTAATTTTCTGATATATTTTTGTAGGCATTAAAAGATCCTGGACCTACGGCATATTGGGTCAAACTTCAGTCGGATGTGAACCGGATCGAATTATCAAGCCTACGATTAATTCGGGCCGTCCGATTCAAGAGCGGCTAGATCTGAGCCATCTGGGATGATCTGAAGCAATCTGAGCTAGGGTTAGGGTTGATCAAGCTCTATGATCAAGGTCTAAAGGTTTCATTCCAATCAGAGCTTAATCAACCGTTGGATCAAGCAAGGAGGGCTCTAGAGCGTCCATTCACAGATTGAGTTGATCTGGACCATCCGTTGCACATCTGGAGGATCCGAGCTACCTCGAGGCAGACCCTGACCCCAGATCATCATCATCAAAGTTTGGCTCCAATCAGAGCAAGATCAGCTGTTGGATTTCTCAAATTAATCACAGCCGTCCATTGATAGCTATTTAATCAGATTCACCCGCAGCCTTCTCCTTTGTCGCGTCTCCGCCGCACTGTTCATCTTCTTCGAGTTCTTTATTCCTTTAGCTAGTTTCTTCAATTTAAGGGGCGCGACCACTCAATCTCGACCTCGGATCAAGTTTTGGATCATTGGATGAAGCTTCTTTGAAGAATTCAGCTCCATTTGCGCCGGAACAGAGATTGCTTGAGGGTTTCGGCAATTCCTCAGTTCGATCACTGATTTCTCACCCACAAACCAATTCCGAGCTTCTGAGCAGCTTGTAGGGGTTCTCAGGTGGTCTCAGAAGCTTCCCAAATCATCATCGCAGCCTCATCAACTGAGATAGAGTGAATCGGATTGAAATATCCAGCTCCGCGCAGATTGGAGCAGAATCAACTTCAGAACTGGTTTTCCATTGATTTGCTGAGCCTAGGGGTTCGAAGCCAGCTCTTGCTTGACGACCAAGAAGTTCTTGAGCTTAGGGAAGATTGAGGAGTAGATTTCTTTAGCTAATTTCAGTTTTTAAGTAGCTGTAATTTCCGTTACTGCTTAGTTTAATTTCTGCAATTTGTTTAAGATTCGTTAACTTGGTTTAATGCATTATTCTAGCTGTAATTTAGCTTTAAATCTTCAAGTTGAGTAGTTTAGGAACCTATCTAGTGGATAGTTGTGTTTATTTTTAGTCAATTTTAGTTAAATTCCTTGCGTGCCATTTCCATTTGTTGCGTATCAGCCCCTGCCCTGCAAATTCAGCTTTGTTTCTGAGATTTTTCAGTTTATTTCCAATTGGATTCTTGTTTAGTCCAATCCCTGCAATTAGAGATCACAATCAGTGTGTTAATATAGTGAATCGAAGTTCATTTCTCAGCTGGTTTTTATTTCTGAATTTTAGTTCAGTTTATGGTGTATCAAACCCCCATTCCTGAATTTCTTCTGGCTGTGCCAAATTTAGTTCGTGCATCAATTTTACTTCAGTTGGATTTCTGAAATCATGTCAAGTTAGCTCAGTTCCCACCTCTGAATTCATTATTCTCTGTTTTCCTCTTTAGCCTGCACACCATCTGTTCTGAACTCAGATGTTGCCCTGTGTATCAGTAATTGAGTTCGGTTTCGATTAGTATTTCTGATAAAGTGTCAAGTGCAGTCTCAGTTCTGGTTTGGATCAAGATTCATACACCTTGTAGTATACTTTATGCTCGAATTTAGCTTGCATTGATTAGCCTCTGAAATCTGATCAGTTAGTTTAATTCTGCATTGAATGTGTCAATGTTTTCAGAATTCATTTTCTGCAGCAATACTTCTGCACATCAGTTTTTGGTTTCCGATTTCTACTTTGCATTCAATTGTTTCCGAGTCCATTTGTTCCTGAATTCAGCATTTGATTAGCTTGCTCTAACTTCATTTGTTTTACATCAGCTTCTCATGCTGAAGTTTAGTAACAATTCCGGCAATTTCAGTGTCCCTTGCGTGCCAATGTTTGCTGAATTTTATTTCTTTTCTGCAGAATGTATCAAGATAATGTATGCACTGCTTTGTATCAAATTTTAACTTACCTTTTAGTGAGTTGCTGTGATTGAAATCAGTTGCATTTTAACTTGGATCGTTTCCGAATTGTAGTTCAGATTTGGCATACAAGTTGTCTTGCTTTACTTGCCCACAACTTGTATCAAGTAAGGCTTGGCATTGGTTTTGTATTGGACTGATTTTAGATAGATTTGCATTTGATTTGGATGTGCTATCAGATCTGTTTTGTAACTTCGGTTGAGATACCTTGGTTCATTTAGTTCTATTAGTTAAGTTTCTTAGTGGCACTTACTTTGTTTGGCTCATCTAGTTGAGTGCCTTTCTTTTCATAGCTTTATCATTTATAATTGAACCAAAACCCAATTTCATTTAAAACCCAAAATTCACAAACGACACATAAATACAAGCGCGAATCAAACAACGTCAACTAGCCCCGAGGAAAATACGACCTGTGGCCCCTATATTACATTTTTAGATTTTGATTGTAAAAAGGGTTTCCAGCATTTCATTCATTCATATTTAAATCTGATGAGCCCACACTTTCTTGACAATTTAATCTAGTAGCATTTGGGTTTATCACCCTTCCCTTGTTCAATGTATCACTGACTTAAGTATATTGTCAAACATTGAAATATTAAGAGGTAGACATCATTGATGCAACTTCACCAACAGATTGCATCGGAAGACAACCTGACAGATCCTTTCACTAAGGCCCTTCTAGCGAGAGCTTTTGATAGGCATGTGGAAGATATGGGAGTCAGATGTATGGCACTGTGAGGACAACAAAGTCTTTTTGTATAAGTGGGAGATTGTTAGAATGTATACTAAAAGCCTTGCTTTTATATAGACATCTTCATTTTGAAAGAGATCACAAGATCACTGTGTGGGAGCGGTGCTATCGATATAGGGGGGTGAATATCGACTTGAAAAATCTTTCATAAACTCGTCATAAACTTCGAGGTTCGTTCTATTCAGAGAGTTAGTAGCACAGCGGAAAAATAAAGAATGAAAGACAAAACACACAAGACACGCGGGTTTTTACTTGGTTCCCTACCCCCAGGGTCTGTACGTCAAAGGCCAAATTAGGGGTAGCCGCCAGTCCACTAATGGCCACCTTTTCGGACTTTCTGGAGGCGGAGAAACCCGTCTTACACTTCAAGTATTACAACCAAAAGATTAAGAAATTAAGTGCATAAAAATAAATGCAAACCAAATAGGAAAGTCGACGATGCCGACCGATCTTGAACTTCGAAGTGCAGCATGCTTCCTCCTGGAGCCTCCTTGGTCACAGAGCATCATCTCTAATGCTTTTTCTTCACTCAGAATGCTTAGAATGGTGTATCAGATGGTGTTCTGAGTTGAGGGGTCGAAACCCCTTTTATAGCTTCATCTCCGGCGCCCAAGAGCCTCTGGGTCGCCTCATTGGTAGCCAAAATTCCATCCAAAATTGCGAACTTTGTGATGCTGATAATGTTAGTAATATGAGAAAAGTGTCCTAAGGCAATCACCTTATGATTCTAATCATTTGGTTTAATAAATGAATATTCACTATTTGAGTATACATGTTCGTGTATTTGATTGAGATCTTAAACTCATTTACTGAATGTCCGCAATACAATTCACAGCATGAGAGAATTTGTGATGAATTCACAACTAGTGATTATCTCTAATGTGCAATTGTGAAGTATTGAAATTATCCCTAGTCGATGAATTGATAAAAACGGACAATATCAATTCTATGGAGACTAGCATGGGTTATTCTCTAATCAGCTGATTCTCACTGGCTGGTGACATTGGGATGTCTGGAGATAAACATGAATGCTAGTTAAGGGAACTAGTTCATTGGAGTGACTAGCTGTAAAGCTTCATATGGTGATCTACATACAGATATGTCAATGAAGTTATTACTGCAGCTTAAGTGTGATGTTCCTTTGACTTGCGGTGTTAAAGTCATCTTGGTCATGAAGACTTATACTTTGACATCTTAAGCAAGCATCTCCAAGGAGGTGTGGACCCAGGATGATTGGGTATAAGCCGAAGTGCCCGAAGATGTTTGAACAACCTATAAAGGATTCACCACTCCTTGCGAGGAGATGTATACCCAAGGCCTATCGTCGGATTGTTACTCAATGCCTCTGGCCAGAGCATCACATGTTCCGAGTATGAATCTCTCAGAAACATGAGAGTAATTAGAATCCGTTGGACGAGAAAGACACTACTTGGGCTAGGTGTGACGTAGTCAACCTAGTGGGGACTGACACACATAGACCATGTCCTGAACCAAGTGGGTATAAGATGGTGAAGGGAATGAGGCACGATTCATTAAAGCTGCTGAAGGGTTTCAGAATTGTTTCTGAGGTCAACCGTTGATCTTTCGATTAATTGGGGATCATGATGTACTAGTAGGTGCCACTCATGATCGTTCTATAATTGGTTGATTATAGACGACCAACATAAATCGAAAGCCTATTTAGTCACACGCACTACGAGTGATCCGAGGGATTTAAAACGAGTTGAAAATTGGATTTTCCGATCAAGAGAGATAAGTCGAATCTGAATTTTTCAGAGACGCATCGGAAGCATAAAATGACTATGTCTTTTGAAGACTTATTGAACGAATTAAATGAGTTTAATTCGTGAAGTCGGGGCTTGGGTTTGGCCGGCCAAAGAGGGTCCCCACCCTCTTTGATTGGCCGGCCAAATTAAAAGGGGGAGAACCAAATTTTTTGGTTCAAATTATAAAATAAACCACACGTGGTTTGTTTTATAAAATTATGGATAAAGAAATTTATATAAATAAATTTATATAAAGAGATTTACTTTTCATGGAAATTAAAATAAACCTTGGATTGGTTTATTTTAATTTATAAAATCAATAATGGATTGATTTACCATGATAAAGAAATTTATATAAAGAAATTTCTTTCCATAATAAAAGGGGAGACATGGTTGTTTTATTATAAATTTAGTTATAATAAAAACTTAGCATAACGGAATAATTCATAGAAAAATTTATAAGATAAATTTCTTATGAAAAATATATTCTGTTAAGAGGAGACTTGGCGATTAAGAGGCTACTATATAAAGGTACCAAGGCAAGGCTTGAAAATTAATCCATGAGATCAAGGATTCTTGCCTAGCCTCTCTCCCTCTCCTTCTCTCCCTCTCCCTCTTCTAGTGCCGCCAGCCCTAGAGCCCTCCCCCTTTGCCATGAGCTTCCACCACCAAGAAGAAGCCAAAGAAGAAGAAGAAGCGGGCGTGACTCCTTCCTTCCTCCCGGAATCTTGATTCTGTTCTTCGTTTGGTGGTTAGTTTTTCATCTCTCTCTTGGTATTCTTGTTGTGCCTTTGGAGAATCTAGTAGTTTTTGTCGGCACGAAACTCGTGGCTTTGCGAAGTCATCCCGAAGAAAACTCGGCGTGGACGCGAATAGAGGCGGAGCTTCCAAGGGACGCTACGGTTGGATCTCGTCCCTTTCTACGAGTTACGCGAGGTATTAAGTAAATTAGTTTACTTTCTATAAAATCTTAAATGTATGATCATGTCTCCACAACATAAGGTTGCATGCTAGATACGTGGTTAAAATAATTTGAGAAATTATTTATGCTAAACCTTCCGCTGCACGTAATTAAATTTTAAAATTACGAACCCGTTTCCATGTCAACATGCACCGGGTCCCAACAGATAAGGTAGACTGTCTTGGGCACCCATGACCATACTCGGAGCCTGGATCATCTAGGCGCCTGGTATCCAGGGTGCCTAGATGCATGGGGGCGCCCTGGTTCAATGGGGTGCTTGGGAGCAGTTTTTCCAGGCTTCTCTTATGTTTGTTCGCCTACTTTGGCTCCAATTCTAGGTACCTACAAGATACACAAATGCAAGACAAACACATATATAATCTTAGCCTTAACGATTGGTTCTGACATTGGATTTCTCGTGAAACCCTAGGTCGAACCGACGCCTAATGTTCCCTTCCCGGGGAACGCGCATTCGCCTACTCCTCTCTTCAGAAGTTTGCCAACTGGCTCCTCCGGTTGGACTTTTGCCCGATCTTCCAGATTAGGACTTTGGTGCCCAGTCCACGACCAGGACTTATTACCCAATTCAATGAACTAGGACTTCGGTGCCCATCCCTCAGCTATGACTTATTGCCCAATTCCAGGAACCATGACTTCGTGCCCAACCCTCGGTCAGGTCCTAGGTGCCCAGCCCTCAACCAGGACTTATTGCCCAATTCCATGAACTAGGAATTCGTGCCCAATCCATGATCAGGACTTAGGTACCCAGCCCATGGCCAGGACTTAGTGCTCAATTCCTCGAACCAGGACTTTGTGCCCAATCCACGATCAGGACTTAGGTGCCTAGCCCACGGGCAGGACTTAGTGCTCAATTCCTCGAACCAGGACTTATTGCCTAGGTTAACTAGGACTTTGTTTACTTTGACACGAATTTCATGACTAACCCTTACCTTGGCTAATATGTCACTAACTTAAGCATATTATTAAACATTGAAACACTAGAGGAGGACATCACTGATGGATCTTGCACCAACAATCTCCCCCTTTTTGATGTTTGACAATATCTTAAGTTAGATTGGATTTAAGGGTTAAGTTTTGATCCTTGGGAGAAAACAAAAAAAATTCTAACTTAAGCCTCTCTCTCCCCCTTTGTCATACATAAAAAGAAATGACAAAAAAACTTCCGCCAACAATGAAAATTTCTTGAAAATTTTTCTTCTCCTTTTGAAAGTACTTAGGATAATTCATTGAAAGTATATATAATTTTTGAAAAAAAAATTCAAAACTCTTTCCTCTTTTTTTGAGAAACTCTTTAAGTACTTATTTTGTAAAGTATTTTATAAAAAAACTAAGTACTTAAATTGCACCAACAAATTTAGAAGAATATCAATTTTCCTAATTCTGACACAATCCTAGAAATCTTGTTGATCACAAGAGAATTCCTAAGTGTCCTGGAGAATCTGGAAATTCTCCAAATTCATGTAAAATCATTTTCAAATTGATTCCAAGGGTCAAATATATTTTCAAAATAAGCTTTTTGAAAATGATAGTATAATATTTTCAGAAGTCTTTATTTTTGAAGAGATAGTGTAAAAGTTTTGAAAACCATTAATTTTTCTTTTGATCTGAACCTCCCACGAAACCTGACACAGTCCTAGGAAGCATGGACTACAAGTGATCTTCCTCTGAGTCTTAGGGTTTGATTCAAACCAACAGAATTTTGTAATAATTTTAAAAAATAATCATCAGAAACTATAATTAATTTATTTTGACATAGACTCCCCCTAAATTTGACACATCCTAGGAGTTTTTGTAGATCATAAAAAAGACTTCCTATGTGTCTTTAGGGTTTATCAAAATCAAAAGACTAATTAAACCAATTTATGAAAGGCATTTTGAAAAGAAAGTATTTTTTTAAAAAAAATCTTTTGAAGGACATAATAATTTTTGAAAGAAACATATTTTGAATGATATAATATGCCCCTTTTTTCTTAAAAAAATTTGAAATGCATTTTGAAATAGTATGATAATTTTTTAAAGCATAATTTTCGAAAAGATATTTTGAAATGATAATAATTTTGAAAGCACAAAGTATTTGAAATATTTAAATTTTCAAAAGAATAATAAAAAATAACTTTTGAAAGAATAAAAAAACCCCCCTGAACCTGACACCGTCTGACTCTACCTAAGTGTCTTAAGGGACTTTAGTGTTGACTGACGGCCGCGAAATACTAGGTTAAAGTTGTCATGAATTGTGGGACCATCAGAATTTAGATATTTATAATGCTGGAAACCCTTTTTGCAATCAAAATATGAAAACGTAGTAAAGGGGCCACAGGTCGTATTTTTTTCCAAGGGACTAGTTGAGATAGTTTGATTCTAACTTGATTTATGTGTCGTTTGTGAATTTTGGGTTTCAAATGAAATTGGATTTTGGGGTTACAAGCATGAAATGAAATCTCACTAGAGAGAAGAAAACTTAACCACGCAAACTGAAACAAAGTAATGACAATTCATGGACTCAACCAATGGAAAACCTCATCAAGGCATTTACACAATTTTGGAAAAACACAAATCTGATTTCGATTGCAAAAATACACTCCAACCTGATTTAAACATAAAGCATCACCACTCAAACCGAAACTTAACTTGATACCTAAATGCAAGCAATGAAATCAAAACAACTTGATACCAAGTGGAGAAAAACTCATGTGCCAAAAGGATATTAAGTGCAGAAACTTCACATTACAGTTCCAAAGTGGACTGTTCGATTCAGATTTCACAGAAATTTATCAATGAAGTATTATGCCAAGATGAAAGAAGAAATTCAGCAACAAACCAAAGGTCTAAATACATTCAAAGACACCCCCAAGGCAGATCCGAAATGCAGGAAATGCAGAATTGAAATCAGATTACAGAATTCAAAATCAATTGAGAACAATTGCTCGAAGCTAGCTGCAAAAGTGATGAACAGATGATTGTTGGTGCAGTATGCACCCAAGTCAAACCTGTGTTTTGATATTGACAAAAAGGGTTCAAAAGTTAAGGGTTAGTCGTTGTCTAACAAAGTTTCTTGAGTGTACAGGAAAAGCCCTAGCGAAGGAATGCTAGGCACTGGCGAAGGACTGCCAGATAGGAAAAGCCCTAGCAAAGGGCTGCTAGGCTCTGGCGAATGACTGCCAGAATGGACAAGCCCTAGCGAAGGAATGCTAGGCACTGGCGAAGGACTGCCAGACAGGAAAAGCCCTAGCAAAGGGCTGCTAGGCTCTGGCGAAGGACTGCCAGAATGGACAAGCCCTAGCGAAGGAATGCTAGGCACTGGCGAAAGGCTGCCAGAAGAAAAGACCTAGAGAAGGGCTGCTAGGCACCAAGCGAAGGGAAGCTTGGCAACTCAAGACCTGGCGAAGGACTGCCGGGCAAAAGTCCAACTGGAGGATCCGGTTGGCACCAGGTAAATTCTCCTGAGAGGAGTAGGTGAGGACGCGTTCCCCTAGAGGGAACATTAGGCGTCGGTTCGACCTAGGGCTCCATTTTGGAGACCCAAAGTCAGAACCAAGACAGCTAAGGCTGTGTAAAATTAACTTATTAATTGCTGTTTTGGACTAACCCTGGATGCAGGACCGAAGGACTGTGTTTCTGCAGCTCAGAGAGCCTCAAAGGAGTGAGGCAGTAGCTGAGCAGGGCGCCCCGGATGTTTCGGGCGCCCCAGAGTCAACGCAAAGTCAGCAGAGCAAGTAAACGCCCCGACAGCAGCACATTTGGGGGCGCCCCGGATGTTTCGGGCGCCCCGCGCGCATCGGGCGCCCCGCGTGTCGCGGGCGCCCACTGTGCCACGCCACTGGCAGCTGCAGCAGCTCACCCTCGCGAAGAAGATGAGCCTTGACCGGTCAACCCGGGCGCTCCGCGCGCGTCGGGCGCCCCAGTCAAATGTGATCCCGAAGAAGCAGAGATCAGCCTTGACCAGAGGGCTCGCCGGATCGAAAGCCACGTGGGGGGGGGGGGGGCGCCCCGAGCATCCCGGGCGCCCCCAGCCCTATATAAGGGACCCTCGACCCTCTTCTTCAATAACGAATTTCCTTCGACACTTCTGCGCTCTTCTGCTTCCGCGACACGCTCCAGAAAGTTGCCAACTCAAGCCGACGACGTCCCGCTGCTTCGGAACTTCGATCCTCACCGGACGTCGGTAACAAGAGTTGTATTTAAAAGTTTACTAAACTATTCTTATTATTATCTGTCTTGTAATCTTTTACGAACTTATAGAATTGCCCGCAGAAAACGGTCAACGACCGTGGGCCTTGGAGTAGGAGTCGACCCAGGCTCCGAACCAAGTAAACCGACTGTGTTTGCATTGTTCTGTTTTCTTTTATTTTCCGCTGCGCACCCGCTCTTTTTTAAATCCGAACGAATTGCGACATTCACCCCCCCCCCTCTCTCGCAACTCTCGATCCAACAAGTGGTATCAAAGCGGGGAAGTCAAACTTGGTGCAACCACCAGTTTGAAATTTTTTTCGGATTTCTTTTTCTTTCTTTTTATATTTTCGTTCGAATTTTTCTTTCAAGGTTGGTGCAACACCCCTTGAAACTGTTTTTATTTTCTTCCCGCACTACTAATCCAAGACAAAGTCTTGGAATATTCTTTTTTTTGTTGTTGACAATCTCAGAACAAATGTCTATCCAAGAAGGATTTAGCACCGCCAGACCTCCACTGTTCAGTGGAGAAGACTTTCCCTACTGGAAAAGTCGAATGGAGGTCCATCTGAAAACTCAGGTGGATATGTGGATAATCATCCAATCTGGACTGATGATTCCCACAAATGCTGAAGGTGTACCACAAAACTACTCAGAGTGGGACACTTCCCTCAAACGTAAAATTGAAGCCGACGCCAAAGCAACCCAGACTCTCCAATGCGGACTAACAAAAGAAGAGCTGAACCGCGTTGGACCCTTCAAAAGCGCAAAGGAGCTATGGGCTAAACTGATCGAGCTCCACGAAGGAACTTCAGATATGAGGATCAGCAAACGAGACCTGCTACTGAACAAGCTTTTTACTATCAAAATGGCAGATAACGAGACAGCAGCCCAGCTCCACGCCAGAATCCAGGAGCTGATGAACGGTCTTCACGCAATAGGTCACCAGGTTCAAAATCGTGATCTTATAAGGTATGCCCTAAACGCGTTCCCTAGGACCACCTTGTGGGCATCTATGGTAGATGCATACAAGGTCTCTAGGGATCTTTCAAAAATTAAGCTAGATGAGTTATTTTCTGAACTTGAGCTGCATGAACAGACTAACTCCAATTTGGTCGAGAAAAGTATAGCCTTCTTTGCAGGGAAAACAGGGAAGACGACCAAGAAGAAAACTCAAGTTGAACCTGAATCTACCTCAGATTCAGAAATAGAAGATAAAGAAGAAGATCAATCTGAACTGGTCCGGCTAGCTCGAAACTACTACAAAAAGTTGAAGAACCAAACCAACACACGAAGAACAAGCCGAAGAAAGGACGGACAAGATGAACCGGCAACTGACAAACAAAAGCCCAACGTAACCTGCTACGAATGCAAGAAGAAGGGCCACTACAAGACTGAATGTCCAAGTCTAAAGGAGTCCAAAAAGAACAGAAAGAAGAAGGCACTCCAAGCCACCTGGGACGAGTCTTCCTCAGAAGAAGAAGAAGAAGAAGCACCTCAGTCCAATCTTCTAGCCCTGACCGCTTCAGATCAAATCGAGACTGACTCAGACTCGGAACGGGACGACGGCAAGTTGACATTCTCCGACGACGGTGAAATAAAGGTAACGGGTTTTTCAAAATCGCAATTGAATTCTCTTATTTCCTATCTATCCCGAGATTTGGCGAAAGCCAAACTCCGAATCGAGTCTCTCCGACAGGAAGTAAAACTCCTGAAAAAGGGAGCTGATTCTGATTCCTTAACTGAGAAAATTCAGGAAGGAACCCCTGATCAAGTTAAAAAACTTGAATCAGAGAATTCCTCCCTGAAAACTAAAATTAAGGACTTAAGAACAGCTTTAGAACGATTCACTTCTGGTTCCAAGAATCTTGACATGATTCTGGGAAAATAGAAGTCAGTTCTAAACCGATCTGGACTTGGTTATAGAACCAAATCTCGGCAAAGATCTTACTTTGCTGTACTGAACCAGTCAAGACCTAAGGTTCAGGCATGGGTGCCAAAACTGTGCCTGACTAAACCAACTGGTTCAAATCAATTTTGGATTCCTAAGGACAAGATTCACATCTTGCCTAACCCATATAGAGGCTTTAGTCCAGGGGGAGCCAAAATCAAAACAATTTTTATAATTAGATAATTTTTTTTTGATTGCTTGTTTATTTAATTTCTTGCAAATTGCCATGCTTAGATTTAAGGAATACTTAGATTTAAGGACGAAATTACTTGAAATTTGAAAACATAGTATTGGGTGGAGGTGAGATGATAGTACGTTAGGGAAGCCAATTTGGCGGAACTAGCCGAAGCTACCGATCGAAGACCCAAGCTAGTTAGACCAGAAAATGACCTAATTTAATTTGAAAATGAAATTTCATTAAAAGGCTTTGTCAAGGAAAGGGTGGATGATCCCATAAGGCTTCGGCCAAAGAAGGCCTAGTGCCTCGCCAAGACCTGGAAGCCAATTTCTGAAATTCAAATTCAAGTTAACTTTTGTCAAATTCAAATCTAACTCAAATTTCAAATAATTATAGATCCTAATCTATTTTTCAAAACTTCTACTTCTCAAACTTATTATCCTTTTGTAAAACACTTAATTTGTTTTCAAAATTTCTATTTTTTTTTTCAAAAATAAATAACTTTTCAAAATAAATGAAAATTCCCTTTCAAAATTAATTTTTACCTTCAAACCTGTCTCACAAAAACCTTAAGGTTAACGTGATTGAAAACCCTAGACTGGGGTGAGACAGACTAGGAAGTGAAACTCAATTTAAGCTATCCCTAACTTAAATTGGATCCAAATCATCAAAAAGTCTTTATGTGTAGGAACATAAAGATTTGGACCAATGGATGTTAGATAGCGGATGCTCCAGACATATGACTGGAGACAAATTGAAGTTCACCAAACTCAAGTTCAAAAACCTGGGCTCAGTAGCATTTGGTAACAATGCCACACTCAAGGTAATTGGGTCAGGTAATATTGAACTTAAATCCAATTTCATTATTAAGAAAGTTCTATTAGTAGAAAACTTTAATTTTAACTTACTTAGCATAAGTCAGTTATGTGACTCTGGTTATTTGGTTACGTTCAACAATTCTAATTGCCTGATTAGAAATGCACAAGACTCAGAAATCATGCTTAAGGGCACTAGGAAAAACAATGTATATACTATAAATCTTCCCCTTATACCCAAATGCATGTTAACACAAGTAGAACAATCAAAACTCTGGCATAGGAGATTGGGTCATACCAATCTAAGAACTATCTCAAAAACTACCCAACTTGGCTTAATAAAAGGTGTCCCCAAAATTAAGAATAATAAAAACCTAATATGTGAATCCTGTAATCAAGGCAAACAAACCAAGTCTAGTCACAAATTGATCCAATCTGATCAAACCCAAACCACACTTGAGCTCCTACACCTTGACCTATTTGATTCACATGGAGCCAAGTCACTAAGTGGAAATCGATACTGCTTAGTGATAATTGATGACTACTCTAGGTTCACCTGGGTCAGGTTTCTAAAGACCAAAGATGAAACACTGAACCTATTTAACAACTTCAGCAAATTGATTGAAAATCAAAATGATACCAAAATAAAAAGACTTAGATCCGACCACGGGGGAGAATTCGAGAATCAAAGATTCGAAGAATTCTGCAAAATAAATGGATATAAACACGAATTTTCGTGTCCTAGAACCCCCCAACAGAATGGCATAGTAGAAAGAAAGAATAGAACCCTACAGGAAGCTGCTAGGGCTATGCTTAATGAATTTGACCTACCCAACTACTATTGGGCAGAAGCAATTAGCACAGCTTGCTATATCCAAAATAGGATTCTGCTTAATAAAAGGTTAAATAAAACACCCTATGAACTTTACTACCACAGACTTCCAAATCTACACTATCTTAGAGTCTTTGGATGCAAAGTCCATATTCTTAACACCAAAGACTATCTTGGAAAATTCCAATCCAAGTCAAACCCAGGTATCTTTTTAGGGTACTCTACAACAAGTAGAGCTTATAGAGTCTACAACAAAATAACTAAGAAAATTGAAGAAACAACCAACTTAATATTTGATGAAGAAACTAACCCAAAATCTGACAAGTCTGACTTAGCTTCACCAAATACTGATCAAGAAGATAACTCTGAAACCCTAAATGAACCCTTTAATGACTTAACAATTGAACCAACTACTGAATCAGTTGAACCAACCAATGAACCCAGAATTGAACCTATTGGACCAGCTGGACCTGAAGCTGAGCCAAGTACAAGAAAAACCAAGAAACCCAGACTCAGTCACCCAACTGACCAAATAGTAGGTGATCCAACCTTAGGAGTCAGAACTAGAGCTTCCTATAGAAATCTTAGTCAAATAGCCATGATTTCAAAGATTGAACCTAAGACTATTGAGGAAGCCCTACCTGATCCTGACTGGATCTTAGCCATGCAAGAAGAGTTAGCCCAATTTGAGAGAAACCAAGTCTGGGAGTTGGTACCTAAACCTAAGGGCAAATCCGTAATTGACACTAAGTGGGTATTTAGGAATAAGCTAAACGATCAAGGTGAAATAGTCCGAAATAAAGCCCGCTTAGTAGCTAAGGGATTCAGCCAAGTAGAAGGGTTGGATTATGATGAAACTTTCGCCCCTGTAGCTAGACTTGAGTCTATTAGGATGTTACTAGCCTTTGCATCCCATAAAGGATTCAAATTATACCAAATGGATGTAAAGTCAGCCTTCTTAAATGGGCTTATTAAGGAAGAAGTTTATGTAGAACAACCCCCAGGATTTGAGGATATAGAAAAACCCGATCGTGTCTACAAACTTAGTAAAGCCCTTTATGGACTAAAACAAGCACCCAGGGCCTGGTATGAAAGATTATCAAATTACCTGATCTCTAAAGAATTCAAACAAGGTCAAATTGACCCAACCTTGTTTGTTAAAATTTTAGACAAGGATATATTTGTTGCCCAAGTTTACGTAGATGATATAATATTTGGATCAACTAATTCTAAATTTCTAAAAGAATTTGTAACAATTATGGAAAGTGAATTTAAAATGAGTTTAGTTGGGGAACTAAACTTTTTCCTAGGGTTACAAATCAAACAAACTAAAGATGGAAATTATGTACATCAATCTAAATATGCTAAAGAACTAATTAAGAAATTTAAAATGGATAACTCTAAAAGTATAAGTACCCCAATGGCCACAAATGTAAAAATAGATAGTGACCCTGAGGGTAAACCAGTAGACCTAAAGCTTTACAGAAGTATGATAGGAAGTCTACTATACCTTACAGCCAGCAGACCTGATATACTTTTTTCAGTAGGAATGTGTGCTAGGTACCAAACATGTGCTAAGGAAACTCACTTAGCAGCCCTGAAAAGAGTTTTAAGATACATTAAGGGCACCCAAAATGTAGGGATTTGGTACCCTAGGACTTCATCCTTTAAGTTATCAGGATACTCTGATTCTGACTATGCTGGTTGTAAATTAAATAGAAAAAGTACAAGTGGAAGCTGTCAACTTTTAGGAAACAGCTTAGTGAGTTGGTGCAGTAGAAAGCAACACTGTGTTGCCTTATCAACAACTGAAGCTGAATATGTAGCCTTAAGAGAGTGTGTAGCTCAACTCCTATGGATGATGCATACTCTTAAGGACTTTCAACTAGACTACAATCAGACCCAAGTCAATATTGACAATATTAGCTCAATTAACTTAACCAAAAACCCAATGCAACACTCTAGAACCAAACACATAGAAGTAAAACATCACTTTGTAAGAGATCACGTAGCTAGGGGTGAAATAGTCCTTAAGCATGTAGACTCCAAGTCCAACCTAGCTGACATATTCACTAAACCCCTACCTGAATCTGAGTTTAGCTCACTAAGAAGGCAGTTAGGGTTATGCTTAGTAGAATAGAATCATTCGGTTTTTGATTTTATATTGATCTTAAAATGTCCTTTAAAAATTTTTTTGAATAGAATCATTCGGTTTTTGATTTTATATTGATCTTAAAATGTCCTTTAAAATTTTTTTTTACTTTAACTTGAAAAAGTTTCTTTTAAAATTTTTTTCTAGTTTTATTTCAAAAATATCCCCTTCAAAACTAGGGCCTCTTTTCGAAATGGACTTAGCCTAGGCTCTAACCCTAGAACTGCATGCACCTATAGATCTAGAAGCCAGCATCTCACAAACACCTTAGGGTACTTTTGAATGATAACCTAGAAAGGGTTGAGATGCTTAGGTCTTTGCCTTAACTCAAGATGCTTTAAGTCAGTGCATCTGCAGTAGTTGGGGTACTAAATACAAACTGAACACCAATCAAGTTAAGTGTCAAGTTTAGACAATCTAACTTGAACAACTCACTTAACTTGACTAACCCTAGCCAAAACTACTGTTTATAACAGTTAGTAAGTAGCTAATTGGGTTAGACAGGTCCCTAATGAGTTAACCAGACCTAGGTCTTGTTTTGATTCAGTACAGCCAATGCTTTATTCAACTATTGCAAAATTTATTTTTTTTCTGCATTTTTTGATATATGTCAAAGGGGGAGAGTTGGAAAAGAAATAGGGAACAAAATTTTAAAAAAAAATTTTCTTTCATAATCTTCTTCAAAAGGGTTGAACTGAAAAATTGGTAAATCATTTCTAGCTTTATTTCTAAACTCTGAACTATTTCGAAACTTAGTGTTTTTTGCTTAAAATGATTTTTTGCTTAATATTTTCTAAAGTCTGAAATTTTTTCAAAAACTGAAAATTTTCTATGTTTCCCAAACTAAGAATGTTTTTTTAAAAAAAACTTAGCAAAAACTTTATAGATTTCCTAACTTATTATCAAAACATGAAATCTTCTAAGTACTTCACTTACACCACCTATTTTTGAAAAACCTAGGGGGAGATTTCTTCCAGGGGGAGGGAATCTAACTTAGGATTTCTAATTTCAGCATTTTTTCCTTAACTTTTTGAACTAGGTTGCCATATATCAAAAAGGGGGAGATTGTTGGTGCAGTATGCACCCAAGTCAAACCTGTGTTTTGATATTGACAAAAAGGGTTCAAAAGTTAAGGGTTAGTCGTTGTCTAACAAAGTTTCTTGAGTGTATAGCAAAAGCCCTAGCGAAGGAATGCTAGGCACTGGCGAAGGACTGCCAGACAGGAAAAGCCCTAGCAAAGGGCTGCTAGGCTCTGGCGAAGGGCTGCCAGAATGGACAAGCCCTAGCGAAGGAATGCTAGGCACTGTCGAAGGACTGCCAGACAGGAAAAGCCCTAGCAAAGGGCTGCTAGGCTCTGGCGAATGACTGCCAGAATGGACAAGCCCTAGCGAAGGAATGCTAGGCACTGGCGAAAGGCTGCCAGAAGAAAAGACCTAGCGAAGGGCTGCTAGGCACCAAGCGAAGGGAAGCTTGGCAACTCAAGACCTGACGAAGGACTGCCAGGCAAAAGTCCAACTGGAGGATCCGGTTGGCACCAGGTAAATTCTCCTGAGAGGAGTAGGTGAGGACGTGTTCCCCTAGAGGGAACATTAGGCGTCGGTTCGACCTAGGGCTCCATTTTGGAGACCCAAAGTCAGAACCAAGACAGCTAAGGCTGTGTAAAATTAACTTATTAATTGCTGTTTTGGTCTAACCCTGGATGCAGGACCAAAGGATTGTGTTTCTGCAGCTCAGAGAGCCTCAAAGGAGTGAGGCAGTAGCTGAGCAGGGCGCCCCAGATGTTTCGGGCGCCCCAGAGTCAACCCAAATTCAGCAGAGCAAGTAAACGCCCCGACAGCAGCACATTTGGGGGCGCCCCGGATGTTTCGGGCGCCCCGCGCGCATCGGGTGCCCCGCGTGTCGCGGGCGCCCACTGTGCCACGCCACTGGCAGCTGCAGCAGCTCACCCTCGCGAAGAAGATGAGCCTTGACCGGTCAACCCGGGCGCCCCGCGCGCGTCGGGCGCCCCAGTCAAATGTGATCCCGAAGAAGCAGAGATCAGCCTTGACCAGAGGGCTCGCCGGATCGAAAGCCACGTGGGGGGGGGGGCGCCCCGAGCATCCCGGGCGCCCCCAGCCCTATATAAGGGACCCTCGACCCTCTTCTTCAATAACGAATTTCCTTCGACACTTCTGCGCTCTTCTGCTTCCGCGACACGCTCCAGAAAGTTGCCAACTCAAGCCGACGATGTCCCGCTGCTCCGGAACTTCGATCCTCACCGGACGTCGGTAACAAGAGTTGTATTTAAAAGTTTACTAAACTATTCTTATTATTATCTGTCTTGTAAACTTTTACGAACTTATAGAATTGCCCGCAGAAAACGGTCAACGACCGTGGGCCTTGGAGTAGGAGTCGACCCAGGCTCCGAACCAAGTAAACCGACTGTGTTTGCATTGTTCTGTTTTCTTTTATTTTCCGCTGCGCACCCGCTCTTTTTTAAATCCGAACGAATTGCGACATTCACCCCCCCTCTCTCGCAACTCTCGATCCAACAGTTGGACACATCCAAGCCTGACTAAACGGTTGAATGAGCTCCAACCATATTAAAACTATTTCTTGATTAATGGGTCAACCTTAAGCTTGGAGCATCGATTTGTTGTGCCACAGCCAAGGTCGATGTAATGAGAGGTGCAGTTGGGTGCTATGTATATTGATGCATACTTGTTAATGAGTTAACAACCCAATGATTTATGCAAACATTCAATTAGTTGATAGCATAAAGTGATAGTTACATATATGTGATATGTAATCGGTATAATTACCTACCTTCATAGCTAAGAAAAACTTGATGGTCACAGCCATGGTTGTTCTTATCTATGGTTGGACATCAACCTATTTGGAGATGCTCCTACAATCTCCCGAATTGATATAAAGGGTTATTCAATTTGAAAAATAAATAGGATTTTATTAATATATGTTGATACATTCTCTATCATTCTTCTCACATAATCTCAATTTGTATTTCTTGGTTAATCACTCGATCATGTCTTCTCTGAATCTGTGTTCCATTTTGGACACCAATAAACTGATAGGGCCAAACTTCATGGACTGGCTTCGAAACCTGAGGATAGTCCTCAAGTCAGAGAAGCGTGCTTATGTCCTTGAAGATCAACTTCCTAACCAACCTCCTGAAGGTGCAACTCCAGACCAGCTAGTGGCCTATCAGAAACATGTGACCGATTCTGAACTTGTGAGTTGCATCATGCTAGCCTCTATGATACCTGAGCTACAAAAGCAGCATGAGCATATGGATGCTTATACCACCATCTTCCATCTTCATGAGTTGTTTGAAGAGCAGGCGAGATCCGAAAGGTTCGAAGTCTTCAGACTCCTCTTCACCACTAAGATGCAGGAATGCACTTCTGCCTCGCAGTTTGTGCTAAAGATGTTGGGGTACATTGAGCGACTGAACACACTCGGTTTTGCAATGGATCATGAACTAAGTATTGACTTAATTCTGAGTTGTTTGCCCAAAAGTTATTCACAATTTGTGATGAACTATCGACTGAAAATTAGTGCATGCACCAAGGATTGAACCTTGTACCTCTTGTATAACCATGCATGCTCTAACCAATTCACCTAGCAAGGGAGTGCTATGAGGAAATGAAGTGGGTTATGGTTAAGGCTTAGGGAAAATAAAGAGTCACCAAGGGAAGAGACACTATGACTCATCACTTACCCTCCTTAATGTGTTATAAAGAGGGGGAATGGGAGTTACTTTATTCCTTCCATCAAGTCCACCTTTCTTCTTCCTCCTCCCTCATTCTAGCCGAAACCCCAAGAGGGGATTCTCCTTTGGAAATGGCTCACCTAAGGCTCCATCTCCAAGATCCAAGGCTTTTACAAGGGTACAAAGGCTAGGGGTAGTCAAGAGGCAACAAGATCTTTATCATTCTTCCAAATCTAAGGTCTATAATCAAGATCAACCAAAGTAAGACTCCCTCACCTATGGTATAATAGTTCCTTTGTGAATTTTAGCATAATATAAAGTTGGTTTTGGGTTTGATGTTGAGAAAACCATGTTTTGGACCCCTATAGTATTCGGCCACCATGGGTTTTGGGTCCATGATGATGTTAAAAATCTAAATCATGCTTTCTAATGTGTTCTCATGATGTTTAGAGAATAAGTATAATTTTTGGGAATTTTTGGAGTACCCTACGACCCTTTAGGGCTTGGGACCATTATAAGGATTCCATGGCTAGGGTTGGATTTAACCCTTCAATCATGTATCTTGTGTACCTTTATGATACAAGGGGAGGTTGAAAGGATTTATGTGAATTTTTACAAGGTCTTGTGACCCTAAGGGTTTCGGCCAAGAAGGTTCTAGGGCAAGAAGTTAGGGCTTACCTCAAGTAAGGGCCCTAATGACTTCTATGGTAGGGTATGGAAGGTGTTAGATGATTAATTGAAAATTTTATGAATTTATCCATGCACCCATGGCTCTTACATGTTTCGGCCAACCCTAGAAAAATAGGGCTAAAAGTTAGGGTAAACCCTAATCATGAGCCCTAATGGCTCCTCATGGCCTTAGAGGTATTGTATGGTTGTTTATTTTTCCTTATGCTATCTTACATGTCATTGAATGATGGAATCCCTCCCATGTAGTTTTCGGCCAAGCATGGTCACTAGGGTTTGGGTGGAGTTAGGGTTTGAAGAATGATGGGTTATGCCCTTCGGCGTGACGAATGCTCCCGCTATGTTTATGGACCTTATGAATCGGGTATTCTCGTCGTTCCTCGATAAATTTGTGATCGTCTTCATCGATGATATCCTTATTTATTCGATAACCCAAGAAGAGCACGCTGAGCACCTGATGATAGTATTAGAGATTCTTCGGGAAAAGCAACTGTACGTAAAATTTTCCAAATGTGAGTTCTGGCTCGACCAAGTGGGCTTTTTGGGCCATATTATTTCCAAAGACGGAGTTATGGTAGATCCAATAAAGATTGAAGCTGTGAATAACTGGAGCCGGCCGAAGAACGCCAGCGAAATCAAAAGTTTTCTTGGGCTGGCAGGCTATTATAGAAAATTTGTGGAGGACTTTTCGAGGATTGCAGCCCCTTTAACGGCTCTCACCCGGAAGGATAAGAAGTATGAATGGACGGAAAACTGTGAAAGGAGTTTCTTGGAACTAAAAAGGAGACTTACAAGCGCTCCAATCCTTACCCTTCCAGAATGTAATCAGAGCTTGGACATGTATATCGATGCCTCCAAACTAGGGCTTGGAGCTGTACTTATGCAGAATGGAAAGGTTATTGCCTACGCCTCTAGACAACTCAAGGAATATGAACAGAATTACCCCACTCATGATCTGGAACTGGCCGCGGTGGTCTTCTCTCTTAAAATATGGAAGCATTATTTATATGGAGCGCAGTGTAAGATCTATACAGACCACCAGAGTCTGTGATATTTCTTCACTCAGAAAGATCTGAATATGAGACAACGCCGATGGCTTGAGTTGGTGAAGGACTATGACTGCGAGATCTTCTACCATCCAGGGATGGCAAACAAAGTGGTCGATGCACTCAGCCGGAAGTCAAGTGCCACCTTGATGTCCATAGCCATATTACCCCGACCACTCGAAGAAGAAATTATGAATTTTGGGATCGAAGTCATCTCTGGATGACTTTCCACCATGACAATATCACCCACACTATTTGATGACATATTGGAAAAACAAAATGGTGATCTGAGTTTTCAGAAAATAAAACAGGAGATCCTAGAAGGAAAGGGCGATGGTTTTCATATCGCAAAAGGGGGAGTACTCTACCTTAGGGATCGTCTATGTATTCCTAATGATCCGGAGCTTCGAAGGGAAATACTGGCAGAAGCTCACGGAACCCCTTATTCGATGCATCCAGGATCCACCAAGATGTATCAGGATCTGAAGGAGAAGTTTTGGTGGTCTGGTATGAAGAGGGATGTGGCTCAGCATGTTAGTACTTGCATGACTTGCCAGCAAGTACTAAAAGCAGAACACCAGCGACCCGGAGGAGTTCTGCTGCCACACGCAATTCCGGAGTGGAAATGGGAAGACATCTCTATGGATTTTATTTCAGGGCTTCCCAGGACTACGAATGGATATGATGCGATTTGGGTAATTGTGGACAGGCTGACGAAGTCTGCTCACTTCCTGGCAATCAAGATGACTGATTCAATGGAGCAACTGGCTCAATTATATGTTAAGGAGATAATCAGACTTCATGGAGTTCCTAAGACCATCATCTCAGATAGGGATGGTCGCTTTACTTTGCATTTCTGGGAGTGTGTTCAGAAGTCTCTCGGCACTAAATTGCGATTTAGCACCGCCTTTCACCCTCAGACTGATGGGCAAACTGAACGGGTGAATCAAGTACTAGAAGACATGTTACGAGCTTGTGCCTTGGATTTCAAAGGGAGCTGGTGTCGATATCTATGCTTAGCGGAATTCGCTTACAACAATAGCTACCAAGCTACTATCGGAATGGCACCTTATGAAGCATTGTACGGGAGGAGATGTAGGTCTCCGATCTGTTGGTACGAGGGTGGTGAAAAGAAGGAAAGGGGCTCACAACGGATGTCATCGACAGCACCACCCGAGCTATACAGAATATTCGACAACGGATAGAAGCTGCTCAGAGCCGGCAGAAGAGTTATGCCGATGTCCGGCGTAGACCACTGCAATTTAATGTTGGAGATTTGGTGTTCCTCAAAGTGGCTCCTATGAAAGGGGTGACAAGATTTGGGAGGAAAGGAAAACTATGTCCGCGTTATGTGGGGCCGTACCTGATTCTGAAAAGAGTTGGTAAGGTGGCATATGAGCTGGAGTTGCCTCCAGAGATGTCGGCCATTCATAATGTGTTCCATGTGTCAACGCTTAGAAAGTGTATCCCAAATATGGACCGAGTGATCGAGCCACAGACAGTACAAGTGAAGAAGGACCTAAGCTATGAAAGCAGACCTATCCATATCTTGGATCGGGAAGTCAAGAAGCTAAGGAGTAAGGAAGTACCCTTAGTCAAGGTTCTATGGCAAAGTCAACGGTTCGAAGAAGCTACCTGGGAACGCGAGGACGAGATGAGGCGCAAGTACCCGGAGCTATTCTAAGTTCGAGGACGAACTTTCACGAGGTATGGGGGATTGTAACGACTCGGAAAATTTTCTTAATATTTCTTTAAAATATTGAGCATATCTAGATAATTTTCCGAGGGACCTAGAAATATGAACACGAATTTTAACCTAGAAATCCATGTTTTTTCCATTTAAATTGGGGAAATAGGCACTAATGGGCCTTATATGGGCTTTCTAGTACCATGATTATTGGTGAATTTAAGGTAAAAATTTATAGAAATATAAAAGGATTTTAATGAGAAATAGTAACATAATTATGGAGGAATTTTTAAGGGATTTTCGAAATAATAGAAAATAAAATAAAATAAATAAATAGAAAATTAGTGCATGCACCAAGGATTGAACCTTGGACATCTTGTACAACCATGCATGCTATAACCAATTCACCTAGCAAGGGAGTGCTATGAGGAAATGAAGTGGATTATAGTTAAGGCTTAGGGAAAATGAAGAGTCACCAAGGGAAGAGACACCATGACTCTTCACTTACCCTCCTTAATGTGTTATAAAGAGGGGGAATGAGAGTTACTTTCTTCCTTCCATCAAGTCCACCATTCTTCTTCCTCCTCCCTCATTCTAGCAGAAACCCCAAGAGGGTATTCTCCTTTGAAAAAGGTTCACCTAAGGCTCCATCTCCAAGATCCAAGGCTTTTACAAGGGTACAAAGGCTAGGGGTAGTCAAGAGGCAACAAGATCTTCATCCTTCTCCCAAATCTAAGGTCTATAATCAAGATCAACCAATGTAAGACTCCCTCACCTGTGGTATAATAGTTCCTTTGTGATTTTTAGCATAATATAAAGTTGGTTTTGGGTTTGATGTTGAGAAAACCATGTTTTGGACCCCTATAGTATTCGGCCACCATGGGTTTTGGGTCCATGATGATGTTAAAAATCTAAATCATGCTTTTTACACTACTAGAATTTTTGCATTCAACAACACATAATCGACAATGGTTTTTTGATAAAGTGTTGTCTTATGTGAATTTAACAACAGTTTTAGTATTAACCGTTGTTGTTGTTGGTCTGTATACGTAAAAAGACAACAGTAATAACAAAATGTTATCCTATGTATACACAACGACAACAGTTATAAAATAACTATTTTCTATAGGCGGGATTTACAACAACTGATGTGATAAACTGTTATCTATTATGACAATAGACAACAGTTATATTAAACTGTTATTGTTGTATTGTTGTGCTGTTCAAGCAATAAACAAAATCAACGGTGGATATCCAACTGCAAAAAAACAACGAACTATTGAATCCTCATTCTCTTATTTTTCGATCCTTAATCATCTTTTTTCTCGTCGCACAAACCCCTAATCTTTTCTCTTCCTCGCTCGCCAACCACCCAAACCCCCGACCATTTCCACTTCTCTCACACAAACCCCTCGCAGCCACGAGTCGACGCGTCTCCCCCTTCTTCATCGCCCGAGTCCAAGGAAGCCCCAAGAGCGGCGCTTCCTTTCACCCTCGCGAGGTGAGCCCCGACTCCTCTCGCTCTCTTCTTCTTCATCGCGCAAGCAACGAGGCGATGCTTCCTCACTTACCTTTTCTTCTTCCTCGATCGCGTGCCCTAGCTACTGACGCCCAGGCAAGCAGTACCCTGCATCAACACCGCATCTTCATCGCTAGCTACGACAGGCGAATTGCTCCTTCCCGGCTGAGTGCCACTGCCAGCGGCCCTCCTAGTGAGTTGAGATCGCTATTGATTATTTTTGGTACCGTGAGTTGGAGCTAACCTAGTCCTCTTCCTAGGGATTTCTGGAAATTAGGGCTCTTGCATGTGGCTGGGGTTCTTCTGATCGAAACAGAAAGGGGCAGAGGAAAACTTGGTGTGTGGGTTTTCAGGTAAGGCTTGGTTGTGATCTTCAATCTTGGATGTTTCCCTTTGGATTCCCAAACTTGTACGTGAGCTCTATTAGATTCCCAAATTGCATTAGCTAGGTTTAGTTGAGCTTTGATCATTTCTTTTATGTAGGACCCAACTAATTCCTTGATAACTTCATTCATTCACTAACTGTTGATGAGTTTGAAACTAAGAACATTGTCTAGTAGAGCATAATTTTCTGCCAACCCTATTAGTAGTTTACAAGTAGATTTGTAGCATCTTATGCTCTTTGGTTTGTTGTGTAAGACTTTGCTATTCAGATAAAAACTAACAATTTATTTGTAGATATATTTTTTAACTTTATTTATTACTCTGTAAGAAATTATATTTAATGTAATAAAAATGTTTAAGGATCTAAATGTTACTATACTAATATAGGCTTTGGATGTACTTCAATAGTAAAAGACAACCAACCACAAGTTTGTTTGTTTGTTACTCACAACAGTTGTTAATCTGATGACAAAACACTATTGAAATATCGCGCAAACTAATTTGTTTGTTTTCAGTCTCAAATATCGTGTGTTTGCACATCCTTTTCTATCACATAATGACCAAATTGAAGCCAAAAAGCTAAAAGAAAAGGTTATTACCAGTGTCTATCTTCCTGCTAGTGGATGTATGCAAATTGGATAAGTTGCTATCCAGTTCAGTGGAAGGAGATTCAAGCAAAGTTAAGATTTTCTATAATAGAAAAATATATCTTCAAAAGATTGCTGGAAAAATGGGGCCATGTTCTCCATGAATACAACAATGACTAATTAATCTGATATCTTGTTTTAATTGATCGAATGAGCCTGTTAATTAAACTGAGATCAGAAGACTTTGGCTAGACAAAAGCTAGGAGGCCTTTGAACTGATAGCAATATATCAAATTACTATAAGGTTAAACCAGATCTTGCTAATGTAGCTGCTAAAGTGGGGATATATATTGGACTATTATAGACTACTAACTACTGAAACTACTAACTCTTAACTGCCATTGGACTATTATAGACTACTAACTACTGAAACTACTAACTGAAAATGGTTAAAACAAAGTAGCAATCAGGTGTTAGGGAAGAAACTTAGTAAAGCTTTTCTCTTAAACAAAGTAGCAGTGATCACTATCATAGTAGATCAATGGATAAAGTATGATGTGCATATAAATTGAGATTCTAAAGACTTGTCTATTAAACAACATTAATCTCCATTAATATTTAACAATCTAAATCGTGTAAAACATGCTGGATTTATCTTCTAGATATTTTTAAGCAAACATGGTTCACTAATTGACAAAACAGTTGTGGGACAAATGAGTTCCACGCTAAGTTCTGCTCTTCATGTGGGACGACATCAAAGTGGATATGATGGCTTTGCTTAATGAATTCCATGGTGGTTCCACCATATCAGCTTCTTGAACATTATTAATATTGCCTTGGTGCCAAAGATGGATGGAGCGAATAGTGCCTCAGATTTCAGGCGAAAGCCTCGAGAACTCGATGGTTAAGCTAATACTTCTTAGGCTATTGTTTCTTTGAGCTAGTGGCTTAGGTACTGAAACAAAACCATTGACACTCAACTCAAATTAAAGAAGATAAATAAATATATATGCACATATAAGATTCCTTTCAGTGGATACTGTTGGGACCGGGTGCATGTCGACAAGGATACGAGTTCGTAAAATTTAAAATTTTTACGTGCAGCGGAAGAGTTTGCATAAAATAATTTCCTAAATTATTTTAACTTCGTATCTAGCATGCAACCTTATAGTGTATCGACATAATCATAAAATAAAAGTTTCTGAAAAAGTAAACTAATTTACTTTTGTACCTTGCGTAACTCGAAGAAAGGGACGAGATCCAACCGTAGCGTCCCTTGGAAGCTCCGCCTCTATTCGCGTCCACGCCGAGTTCTCTTCGGGATGACTTCGCAAAGCCACGAGTTTTGTGCCGACGATAACTACTAGATTCTCTATAGGCACAACAAGAAAGATCAAGAGAGGAAAGAGAAACTAACCACCAAGAAAACGGAATCGAATTCCGGGAAGAGAGGAGTCGCTATCCGCTTCTTCTTCTTCTTGTTTCGTTTCTCCTTCTTCTTGAAGCTCACGGCAACCTTGCTTGGTGTTGATGGGGTGCACTGGCCCTAGCAAGGAAGGTGGGAGCCGGCCCTAATTCTCCAAGAAGGGCGCCGACCCTAAGGGAAAGGAGAGGGAGAAGAGAATAAGAGAGAGGGAGAGAGGAAGTTACTAATCTCTTGATTGGAATTAAGGGCTAGCCTTTGGTTCCTTTATATAGTAGCAACTCCTTTGCTAAGTCTCCCTCTAAACCGAATTAACGGAATTAACGTAATTAGTTATAAGAAATTTATCTTATAAATTTTCTTATTGCTTATTCCGTTTAAGCCTAGTCTTATTATAACTAATTTATAATAAAACAAATTAGTTATCATAAGAAATTTATCCTATAAATTTTCTTATGAATTTTATTATAACTAACTTTATAATAAAACTAATTAATTATCATAAGAAATTTATCCTATAAATTCTTATGAATTATTCCGTTTAAACCAAGTTTTATTATAACTAATTTATAATAAAACAAATTCTTCTTCTCTTTAAATTATAGAATAAATTTTTATAAGAAATTTATAAACTTTCTTATTATGGAAAAATCAATTCATAATTAATTTTATAAAATTAAAATAAACCCAATTCATGGATTATTTTAATCTTCCATAAAAGAATAAATTTCTATAAATTTATTTATATAAATTTCTTTATACAAATTTATTTATCCATAATTTATAAAATAAATCGCGCTGGATTTATCTTATTAATTAAACCAAAATTAATTGGTTTTGTCCTCTTATTGTGGCCGGCCACCAAAGGGGTTTTGGCACCCTCTTTGGCTGGCCAAACCAACCCGAACCGCCGTGAATTAAACTCATTTAATTCACCCAAAAAGCCTTCAAAAGACTTAGCCATTTTTAGCTTCCATTGCGCCTCTGACTAACTCAGATTCGACTTATTTCTCTTGATCGGAAAATCCAATTTTCAACTCGTTTTAAATCCCTCGGATTACTCGTAGTGCGTGTGACTAAATAGGCTTTCGATTTATGTTGGCCGTCTATAATTAACTAATTATAGAACGATCATGAGTGGCACCTAGTAGTACATCATGATCCCCAATTAATCGAAAGATCAACGATTTGACCTCAGAAGAAATTATTCTGAAACCCTTCAGCAGCTCTAATGAATCGTGCCCCATTCCCTTCACCACCTTATACCCACTTGGTTCAGGACACGGTCAATGGTGTCAGTCCCCACTAGGCTGACTACGTCACGCCTAGCCCAAGTAATGTCTTACTCGTCCTTTGGATTTCTAATTACTCTCATGTATTTTAGAGACTCTCACTCTAAACATGATATGCTCTGGCCAGAGGCTTTGAGTAACAATCCGACGATAGGCCTGGGTATACATCTCCTCGCAAGGAGTGGTGAATCCTTTGTAGGCTGTTCAAACATCTTCGGGCACTTCGGCTTATACCCGATCATCCTGGGTCCACACCTCCTTGGAGATGCTTGCTTAAGATGTCAAAGTATAAGTCTCTATGACCAAGATGACTTGAACACCGCAAGTCAAAGGAACATCACACTTAAGCCGCAGTAAGATCTTCATTGACATATCTACATGTAGATTCCCATATGAAGTCTTACAGCTAGTCACTCCAATGAACTAGTTCCCTTAACTAGCATCCATGTTTATCTCCGGACATCCCAATGCCACCAGCCAGTGAGAATCAGCTGATTAGAGAATAACCCATGCTAGTCTCAACAGAATTGATAGTATCCGTTTTTATCAATTCATCGACTAGGGATATTTTCAATACTTCACATTTGCGCATTTAGAGATAATCACTAGTTGTGATCTCATCACAAATTCTCTTATGCTGTGAGTTGTATTGCGGACATTCAGTAGATGTGTTTAAGATCCCAATCAAATACACAAACATGTATACTCAAATAGTGAATTATCATTTATTAATATAAATGTTTTACAATCATAAGGCGATTGCCTTAGGACACTTCTCTCATATCACTAACAGATACTGGAATGCGTTTTTCTTGTTCAGTAATAATACTTTACATGGACAATGACATTATCTGTTCTTGCATTACTTGTGGCTCTCTTGGCAACAGAAAAATAAATGCACAGTGTGAGTCAAACTACGGATGGAGAAGATGGAGAAGCATGCAGTCGCTTTCCTTTTTCCATCTCATTCGACGTCTCTTATAGTTGTAGAAGACCATCAACAATTAATCAGTGCTGCACTTCTTCCCTTTCAGGATGATGGGTTCAGTGAAATTAATCTTGAGGAGCATCTTGAGGACTTTGAGGAACAAGATGGGGCTTTGGTCATTGTTCCTGGTTGCCTCTGCACCAATCATGCAGGTCCTTCTCATTGGGATGCTGGGAGCATTTTTTGCATCAGGTTACAGTAATCTGCTTCATGCCACTGCTCCGAGAGACATGAATAAGGTAATTCTTCAACACTAAAGGTTTTCATTATTTTGTAAACTCACCGTTTGCTGTTTAACTAGATCGTGTTTTCAATCTTCACACCATCTCTGACATTTGCTAGTCTATCGAAATCTGTCACTTTTAAAGAAATCAAATCTTGGTATGTACGCCACAGTTGTGCTTCTGAGCATCTAAAGTTTTGTTCTTGAGAAATCATTAATGCTAACATAATTGCTGTCTTCTGAAGGTGGTTCATGCCTGTCAATCTTGGGATTGTATTCCTCTTTGGGGGAATCCTTGGTTGGATTGTTATCAAACTCTTGAAGCCACCGAAGCATCTTGAGGGCCTTGTAGTGGCTACATGCTCTTCAGGTAATCTTTCACATCTTAGTTTGTACACATTTTATTGGTACTAATCCTTAATAGTGTATCAATGAAGGTAACTTAGTATGTACTAATCCTTAATATTGTATCAATGAAGGTAACTTAGTATGTACTGATCCTTAATATTGTATCAATGAAGGTAACTTAGGCAACTTGATGCTGATCATCATCCCAGCGGCTTGCCTTGAGAAAGGCAACCCATTTGACGATGAGACAATGTGCAGTGTCCGTGCCCTCTCTTATGTTTCCTTCTCCATGGCGGTAAGATGCTTTTTGAGATTTAATCACCAGTGAAGATATTCTCTAAACTGTATCATAATGCAGCTTGGAGGGTTGCACATCTGGGCATACACTTACAGTCTCATTAGGAAGGATGGTAAAGCGTACGATGCGAACCAATCAGAAAGCCATGGATTTTCTACTAATGGAGTTAATCTGATGAAGGAAGTGTTGGTGCAGAAATGCACCTAAGTCAAACCTGTGTTTTGATAATTGCAACATAGGTCAAAAGTTAAGTCTTTCTTGTTTTCTAAACAAGTTAATCAAGTATGCAGGAAAAGCCCTAGCGAAGGACTGCTAGGCACTGGCGAAGGACTGCCAGCATCAAGGCCTAGCGAAGGACTGCTAGGCACTGGCAAAGGACTGCCAGCACCAAAAGCCCTAGCGAAGGACTGCTAGGCAACTGGCGAAGGACTGCCAGTTCACAAGACCTGACAAAGGACCGTCAGGCAAAAGTCCAACCAAAGGAGCGGTTGACATCATGTAAACTCTCCCGAGAGGAGTAGGTGAGGACGCGTTCCCCATCGAGGGAACAGTAGGCGTCGGTTCGACCTAGGGCTCCATTTTGGAGACCAAAGTCAGAACCAAGACAGCTAAGGCTGTATAAAATCATAAATTAATTGTGTTATTGTGTTTTGGACTAACCCTGAATGCAGGACCGAAGGAACGTGTGTCTGCAACTCAGAGAGCCTCAAAGGAGTGAGGCAGCAGCTGAGTAAGGCGCCCTGAGTGTCCAGGGCGCCCTCAAGGTGAACCAAAACCATGCGAAGCAAAAGACAGCTTAGACTGCTTAATGGGCAAGGCGCCTTCAGCAGCGAAGGCGCCCTCGTCAGCCAAGGCGCCTTCAGCAGCCAAGGCGCCTCCAGCTCATCACTGCGAAGCCTCAGCTTCATCCATAGCGAGATCTCTGCGTGGAAGAAGTCAGCGAAGGTGCCCTCTACGACCAAGGCGCCCTCACGGTCAAACATTATCCCTGTTCGAGCGGGATAAAGATTGACTGAGCGATCTACGGATCGCTTGACACATGGCAGGGCGCCCCTGACGTCCAGGCGCCCCTGGGTGCTATAAATAGCACCCAACGCCCAAGCCTTCAGTATCGACTTAAAACCAACGCTTCCATACTCTTCTGTGCTCACACCCTGCTTCGGAAACTGCCCAACTCGAGCCGACGACGTCCCGCTGCTCCGGAAAGTCAACCTACAACCGGACGTCGGTAAAAGAAGAGTTTCATTTTCTTATTTACAGTTTATGTTGCTATACTTGTAATCTCTTTTTGTAAACTGAATTTGCGCTCATATAGAATTGCCCAAAGTAAACGATCAACGATCGTGGGCCTTGGAGTAGGAGTCGACGCAGGCTCCGAACCAAGTAAAAAACCACTGTGTCCTTTGTGTTGGTTTTTGTTTTTGTTTAATTCCGCTGCGTAAAATCCGAAAGTTTTCCGATATTCACCCCCCTCTATCGGGCTCCTCGATCCAACAAGTGGTATCAGAGCGGGGTTATTCAAACTTGGTGCAACCACCAGTTTGAAAATTTCTTTTCGGATTTTCAAATTCTTTTTAATATTCTTTTCTTTGTCGTTCGATTTTCTTGTTAATCGAGGTTGGTGCAACACCCCTCGATATTTTAATTTCTTAATCCCGCACTGCTAATCCAAGACCAAGTCTTGGGACAATTTTTTTTGTAAAGTTTTCTGTTACAGAACAAATGTCTATGCAAGAGGGATTCAGCACCGCTAGACCTCCACTCTTCAGTGGAGAAGACTTTTCCTACTGGAAAAGTCGCATGGAGGTCCACCTAAAAACTCAGGTGGACATGTGGATCATTATCCAGTCCGGTCTGGAGATCCCCCGAAATGCGGAAGGACTTCCACAAAACTACTCGGAGTGGGACAACACTCTAAAGCGCAAGATAGAAGCCGACGCAAAAGCAACGCAAACCCTACAATGCGGGCTGACAAAGGAAGAGCTGAACCGAGTGGGCCCCTTCAACAGTGCAAAAGAGCTATGGACAAAACTGATCGAGCTGCACGAAGGGACTTCAGACACCAGGATCAGCAAAAGGGATCTGCTACTAAACAAGATCTACACCATCAAAATGGCCGACAACGAAACAGCAGCCCAGCTCCACGCACGAATCCAAGAGGTAATGAATGGTCTTCACGCAATAGGTCATAAGGTCGAAAATCGTGACCTAATAAGGTATGCTCTAAACGCATTCCCAAGAAATACCTTGTGGGTATCTATGGTAGATGCATACAAGGTATCCAGGGATCTTTCTAAAATAAAACTAGATGAATTATTTTCTGAACTAGAACTGCACGAACAGACTAACACAAATTCGGTCGAAAAAGGTATCGCTTTCGTTGCAGGTAAAACTCCAAAGACAACGAAGAAGAAAACTGAACCTGAACCCGAGTCTGACTCAGACTCAGAAGATGAAGAAGGAGAACAAACTAAGCTGGTCCGGCTCGCTCGAAACTACTACAAGGAGCTGAAGAACCGAACCAACAAAAGGAAAACCGGCCGAAGAAAGGACGAACCAACTGAACCTGCGAACAAGCCTAATGTGACCTGCTACGAGTGCAAGAAAAAAGGCCACTACAAAACAGAGAGTCTAAATCTGAAAGAGTCCAAGAAGACGAAAAGAAAGAAGGCACTGCAAGCAACCTGGGACGAGTCTTCCTCAGAAGAAGAAGAAGAGGCACCCCAGTCCAATCTCCTAGCTCTAACCGCATCAGAAAAAGTCGAGTCAGAATCAAAACAAGAGGACGGCGAGCTGACCTTCACAGAAGACGGAGAAATAAAGGTAACTGGTTTTAATAAATTGGAATTAAGTGAGTTGATTTCTTTTCTTTCTCGAGACTTGGCTAAAGCCAAACTCCGAGTCGAATCCCTCCGACAGGAAGTAAAACTCCTGAAAGAGGAAGCTGACTCTAAACCCTTAACCGAGAAGGTTCAGGAAGGAACTTCTACTCAAGTTGAAAAACTTGAAAAGGAGAATTCCTCCCTGAAAACTCAGGTTAAGGAATTTAGAACAGCTTTAGAACGATTTACATCTGGTTCCAAGGGTCTTGACATGATCCTTGGAAAACAGAAATCAGTTCTAAATCGATCCGGACTTGGCTACCGAACCAAATCCCGACAAAGATCATATTTGTCTGTACTGAATCAGTCCAGAGGAAAAATTCAGGCATGGGTACCTAAACTGTGCCTGAACAAACCAACTGGATCAAATCAGTATTGGATCCCCAAGGACAAGATTCACATCTTGCCTAACCATCACCGTGGCTTTAGTCCAGGGGGAGCCAAACTGAAAACTATTTTCATTATTAGATAAACTTGTTATTATTGATTTAAATTGCTTGATTGTTTGCCTGTTTATTTAATTTCTGCAAATTACCATGCTTAGACTTAGGCTAGTTTAAGGACCAAAACAAACTTAACTGAAACTTGAAAACATAGTATTGGGTGGAGGTGAGATGATAGTACGTTGGGGAAACCAATTCTAATAAGATCAAGTTTACTTGGTCTCTTTAGACTGGTGAAACCAGCCGAAGCTACCGATCCAAAATCCAAACTAGTTAGACCAGAAATTTTTCAAAGAGTAATTTGAAAATGAAATTTCATTAAAAGGCTTTGTCAAGGAAAGGGTGGATGATCCCATAAGGCTTCGGCCAAAGAAGGCCTAGTGCCTCGCCAAGACCTGGAAGCCAATTTTTGAAATTCAAATTCAAATTAATTTTTGTCAAATTCGAATCTAACACAAAATTTCAGCTAAGTATAGATTTAAACATCTTTTCAAAAATTTCAAAATTACTTAAGTTTTCAAAATTTAAATTGTTTTCAAAATTTTTCAAAAATAAACTATCAAAACCTGTCTCACAAAACCTATAAGATTAACGTGATTGAGAACCCTAGATTCGGGTGAGACAGTAAAATTAAGACTAAATTATGATTCCTTTAATACCTGTGTTGCAGTAAAATTGTATATTTCAAACCAAGGTCAACATAAGTCAAACCTCGGTCAACATAAGTCAAACCTCGGTCAACATAAGTCAAATCAGGTCAAATGTACTCCCTTAGGGTTAAAACCTAGATCTTAGGGCGCCCATATCCGTTTGGGCGCCCCAAGGCTGGTCAAAAAGCCCCTCTGCCACTGCACGCTGACCAGGGCGCCCTGTAGCGTCAGGGCGCCTCCCTATACCCGAGGATGGTCAAAAGCTGCCAAAAGGCAGCTGCAGCCTGGTTTAGGGCGCCCTTGTCATGCAGGGCGCCCTTCCACAGACATTCAACGGCAGAAAGCTGCCAAATGGCAGCTACAGCCTGGTCAAGGCGCCCTCGCCTGTCAGGGCGCCCTCCCGAATAAGGGAGCCCGAGACAGCCTATAAAAGGGGATCCCTTCCCCTTCCTATCTTCACACCCAATACACTTCTCCTCCTACACTTTCTACCTTCCAACCCTCTCAAGCTCTCAAGCTATCAAGCTCTCATCTTCAAGAATGCCTCCCCGAGCAAACCGGTATTTTTTTTGTTATGTTAATTTTCTTTCAATTTTTCATTAACTAGCAAATTTCTTTAAGTATACATTCTTTCTCTTAGAAGACGTCGACTTAATCAGGCAGAACCCGGTACTCAACCTAGTCCTGATCCTAGGTTTCCCAATTTAGAGTTGTGTAATAAGTTCTCTCGTACCACCTATAAACCCATTAAGACAAGCTACTTGAATAGACTATTTTTTACTCAATCCTGTCCCCTAGCTATGAACGTCATAAACCACTACCAACTGGACAATCTTGTATTCTGCACTCACCCAATCAATACTTCCTTATGTGCAGAATTTTACAATAATATCATTAGACAGGATAATCTTGTATTCTCCACCATGGTTCAAGGTATTCCCCTAACTATCACACCAACTTTACTCAACCGATTTTTAGGACTACGACCCTCGCAGTCCACCTTCTGTTGTTACCCTTCTAGGGAGCCTCCCTTTGATGCTCCCTATTCTGAGATTACCTTAGATACATTGCACTCATATTTCTTCAGGCAACCCGTAGCCAGACGATTTCAGTCTGTCGAATTAGAAGTGCAGGACTACGCCCTATATAGGGTCATAGTCCGATGTATCCTACCATTATCTACCAGGGACGTCACCACTATGCGTCCATTTCACGCCTTTCTACTGTATGCCATGATTCACCAGCTTGACATCGATATAGGACTTCACATTTTTCAGACTATCCTACACGCCTCCAGTGTTACCACACAAGGGCAAGTACGCACACCTTACTGCCACATTATCACATCCATATTACATCACCACGGCAGAAACATTACCGAGGGAGAGATGGCCGCCTTGACTGACTACGATGAAATAGGCTATAGAAACTTTGCCCTAGCTGGTATAGAGGTGTCCGGTACCGGGGTATTGTCCTGGAGACGTCGGAGAGCAGCTCCCCAGATTGATTCGGACGAGGAAGTCGAGTACGACGTCGCAGACATAGCAGCAGAAGCCCGAGCTCATATAGACGAGCCTGCTCCACCGACACTTTACGAGAGAGTGACCCGTATGGAGACACAGATACAGAGTCTCCGAGAGGAGGTCGAGGCTTATCATATAGAGCAGATGGACTCTCGCCGAGCTGATAGAGAGATAGCTGATGCACGATTCTTAGAGATGATGGCACGATTTGATTCATGGCAGCCGGGTCCATCTGATCATCCCGGTCCTTCGTCTTAGATTTACTTCGCATTGTACTCGTAACTATCTGACTTCCCCTACTCAGTAGGGTTGACTTGTGTTTGACTGGTTGACTGTATTTGAACCCTGATTACCTGCTTTATTTTCTGTTGATTTAATTATGAATAGTTAGAATTGTGTTCTGTAGAATAGGTTAAAAGGTTTCTTAAAATTGATTTCAAAATAGAATTTGAAAAATTGCTTTACTCAATTTCAAAATCAGTTTTCATTTTTTTTCGACTTAGTGTTATTTTTATTTAAAAACTACCCCCTTTTAAAATTAGGGCTTTTTCGAAAATGGACCTAGCCTAGGCCCTAACTGTAGAACTGCATGCACCTATAGACTTAGAAGCCAGCATCTCACAAGCATCTTAGGGTACTTTTGATTGATAACCTAGAAAGGGTTGAGATGCTTAGGTCTTTGCCTTAATTCAAGATGCTTTAAGTCAGTGCATCTACAGTAATTGGGGCACTAAATACAACTTATACAGCAATCAAGTTAAGTGTCAAGCTTAGAAAATCTAACTTGAACAGAAACACTTAACTTGACTAACCCTAGCAAAAACTACTGTTTATAACAGTTAGTAAGTAGCTAATTGGGTTAGACAGGTCCCTACAGAGATAATTGACTGATTTAGTGCAATTGATTGATTTAAGTGTAAATCTAACTGATTCAGTACAGCAAATTATTTATTTTCTTTACTCATGCTATATTTATTTGTTTTGATATATGGCAAAGGGGGAGATAGAGAAAGGAAAGAAAAAAATTAATTATTTTTTCTAAATTTTTCCTTTATTCAAAAAGGTTCAAAATTTTGAGCTTTTTTAAGAAGTACTTAAGTTCTTAAAGTTTTCAAAATCCTGCTAAGTACTCTAGCTTAGAATTTTTTTTGTTTCAAAATTTTGCTAAGTACCTTCAAAACTCTTTACTCAAGCCTTCAAAATTCTGTTAAGTACTCTAGCTTAGAATTTTTCTTAAGCCTTCAAAATTTTGCAAAATACTCTAGCCTTTCAAAAGGTTCCTTTATTTTGAAAAACTTAAGACTTTAAAAAAAAATTTTTACTCAAATTATGCTTTAAAAACTCTACTATGTATTTTTAAGTTACTTCTAAGTGACTAAAACTTAAGTTTTCAAAATACAAGTAAGGTTTTTTTTCCCCACGAACTTTTGAAAAATCTAGGGGGAGATTCCCTCCAGGGGGAGGGAACAAAAAATAAAACTTTATCATGTTTTGCTTAAACTTAACTTTTTGAACTAGGGTTGCCATAAATCAAAAAGGGGGAGATTGTTGGTGCAGAAATGCACCTAAGTCAAACCTGTGTTTTGATAATGGCAACATAGGTCAAAAGTTAAGTCTTTCTTGTTTTCTAAACAAGTTAATCAAGTATGCAGGAAAAGCCCTAGCGAAGGACTGCTAGGCACTGGCGAAGGACTGCCAGCATCAAGCCCTAGCGAAGGACTGCTAGGCACTGGCGAAGGACTGCCAGCACCAAAAGCCCTAGCGAAGGACTGCTAGGCAACTGGCGAAGGACTGCCAGTTCACAAGACCTGACAAAGGACCGTCAGGCAAAAGTCCAACCAAAGGAGCGGTTGGCATCAGGTAAACTCTCCCGAGAGGAGTAGGTGAGGACGCGTTCCCCGTCGAGGGAACAGTAGGCGTCGGTTCGACCTAGGGCTCCATTTTGGAGACCAAAGTCAGAACCAAGACAGCTAAGGCTGTATAAAATCATAAATTAATTGTGTTATTGTGTTTTGGACTAACCCTGAATGCAGGACCGAAGGAACGTGTGTCTGCAACTCAGAGAGCCTCAAAGGAGTGAGGCAGCAGCTGAGTAAGGCGCCCTGAGTGTCCAGGGCGCCCTCAAGGTGAACCAAAACCAAGCGAAGCAAAAGACAGCTTAGGCTGCTTAATGGGCAAGGCGCCTTCAGCAGCGAAGGCGCCCTCGTCAGCCAAGGCGCCTTCAGCAGCCAAGGCGCCTCCAGCTCATCACTGCGAAGCCTCAGCTTCATCCACAGCGAGATCTCTGCGCGGAAGAAGTCAGCGAAGGCACCCTCTAAGACCAAGGTGCCCTCACGGTCAAACATTATCCCTGTTCGAGCGGGATAAAGATTGACTGAGCGATCTACGGATCGCTTGACACGTGGCAGGGCGCCCCTGACGTCCAGGGCGCCCCTAGGTGCTATAAATAGCACCCAACACCCAAGCCTTCAGTATCGACTTAAAACCAACGCTTCCATACTCTTCTGTGCTCACGCCCTGCTCCGGAAACTGCCCAACTCGAGCCGACGACGTCCCGCTGCTCCGAAAAGTCAACCTACAACTGGACGTCGGTAAAAGAAGAGTTTCATTTTCTTATTTACAGTTTATGTTGCTATACTTGTAATCTCTTTTTGTAAACTGAATTTGCGCTCATATAGAATTGCCCAAAGTAAACGATCAACGATCGTGGGCCTTGGAGTAGGAGTCGACGCAGGCTCCGAACCAAGTAAAAACCACTGTGTCCTTTGTGTTGGTTTTTGTTTTTGTTTAATTCCACTGCATACGTACTCTTTAATAAAATCCGAAAGTTTTCCGATATTCACCCCCCCTCTATCGGGCTCCTCGATCCAACAGGAAGTAGCAGAAAACAAACTTGTGAGTAACACTAATGATGTCCAACAGTGTTTATTAAATTTGTGAGTAACACTAATAACGCCAATAGTATAAGACTTTGCATATCTTTTTTGTTTGTTTGTTTGTTAGTTTGTTATTTTTATTGTTTGTTGATACATATCTTCATGGATCATTTTTTATTGGACATACGCATTTAATAGAATAACTAATTAGAGTGTTTGTTCTCTTTTTTCCAGCTGCAGGGACTTGTTCGTGATCATGTTCAAAGACCATTAATCTGACCTTCCAAGCTATAATTTTTGTGATTTGAACTTCATTGTAAGTTTAGTTGGGTCAAAATTATATATAATTTGAACTCTTGTAATTTGGGTCAGAAGATACTTTAGTGGTTTCGTCTGTAGAAAGGTTGTGGTGGATCTTTATTGTAAATATGTTGATGATGTTTGATATATATAGTTTTTGTTTCGAGGTTAAATTATTGCCTTTTAATTGAAAATATAATGGAAATATCTTTGTTGTCAAATTGGTATGAAACTGTTGTGGAACAGTATAAACGCACAACAGGTTTTTTTAAAGCTAAACTGTTGTTGTAGATAAACGACAACAATGCTATATAATAAAAGACAACGGTGAATTCGGTATACGACAACAGTTAAACACCGTTGTTAAAACTCATCTAAACGATAACAGTGAAAACCCTAAACGACAACAGTGATAAACTGTTGTTATTGATATACGACAACGGTTATAAAACTGTTGTCGAATAGAATAAAAGACAACAGTGAAAAACTGTTGTCAAAATGTTGTCGAATGTGATATACGACAATAGTGGAAAACTGTTGTCAAACTGTTATCGTAGACCAAACGACAATAGTGATTCACTGTTGTCGTAGATCCCCCCTTTAACAACATGGCCTTTAACAACAGTCGTATTTGGCATACGACAACAGTGATTCACTGTTGTTGAATGCATTTTTTCTGGTAGTGGTAATGTGTTCTCATGATGTTTAGAGAATAAGTATAATTTTTGGGAAATTTTGGAGTACCCTAAGACTGTAACGACCCGAAAAATTCTCTTAATATTTTCTTTAAAATATTAAGCAAGTCTAGATAATTTTTCGAAGGGTCTAGAAATATTAGTACGAACCTTAGCCTAGAAATCAAGGTTCTCTTATTTAAATTGAGAAACTAAAATACTAAGAGGCCTTATAGGGGGTTTCTAGTGCCATTATTATGGGTGATTTTAGGAAAAAAATTTAATATAAAAATAGAGGGATTCTAATGAAAAATATTAACATAATTATGGGGCAATTTTTAAGGAATTTTCAAAAATGATAGGAAATAAATTAAAAATAAAATAGAAAATTGGTGCATGCACCAAGGATTGAACCTTGGACCTCTTGTATAATCAAGCATGCACTAACCAATTCACCTAGCAAGGGAGTGCTATAAGGGAATGAAGTGGATATTAGTGAAGGTGTAGGAAATGAAGAGTCACCAAGGGAAGAGGCACCATGCCTCTTCACTCACCCCTTTTCAAAATGATATAAATAGAAAGGAAGTTACAACTTCCCTCCTCTTTTTCATTTTCTTTTTCCTCCTTGCTTTGGCCGAAAATTCAAGGTTCTCTCCCCCTTGAGAAAAGTTCCACCAAGGACCCCATCTTGAAGATCTAAAGCCCCTACAAGGATACAAGGACTAAGGAAAGTTTAGAGACAAGAAGGTTCTCTTGTTATCTTCTATTCGAAGTTTGTAAGCGAGATCAAGGAAGGTAAAACCTTCTCACCTATGGTATGATTGTTCTTGATGTTGAATAAGATTTACATATTGTTTACATGTAAGTTGGATGAAAAAAAAAGAACACATGATGTGGAGCCTAGGGTTTCGGCCAAGGCCATTGGTTTAGGCCTAGGGATTATGTAAATTCCTTTTTGTGCTCTTAAATGTTTCATGATAAGATGTAAGGCATAGATTGAAATTTAGGGAAATTTTTGAGGCCTAAAACCCATCTAGGGTTTCGGCCACACCAAGTGTAGGGCTAGGGATTTATGTTAATCCCTCAAGTAGGCTTAGTGTGTCTTACTATGATGTAGTATGGAAGAAAATAGTGACTTACATGAATTTTCTAAGGGTTTGATACCCTTATATGTTTCGGCCACATCAAGGTCAAGAGGCTAGGGGAAACTCCAACCTTTCCAAACATGATTAATATGATTCTTATGATACCTTATGGGTAAGAATGGTGTTAAATGAACTCTTCCATGGGCTTGTTACCCTTCTAGGGTTTTCGGCCAACTCTTGTTTTAGGTCTAGGACTTGGAGTTAAGTCCAATCAAGGATTCAAATAATTTTTCTATGGCATGATATGTAGATAAGAGATGTAATCATGATCTTGGCAAATTTCCATGGACCCATGGTCCTTGAGACTTTCGGCCAAGACCCAACTCTAGGGTTTGGGTTGGGTTAAGATCTCAAAAATGCATATTTATAAGTTCACATGATGCTAGTACATGGTTAAGCATGATGTAAGGGCTTCCATATGACTAAAACCTTAATTTATGTGTTATGTGTCATGACTTGTATGGTTGATTTTAATCATGAATATTTAGATCATATACCATGAATACAGGAAATTTATGTAGGAGTATATTATGATAAAGTGAATAATGCATGTATGTTGATAAATGCTTATAATGAAATTATGACTCATAAAGGTATATGCATGTCTTGTGATGAATGCTATGAACCCTAGTAGTATGTGTTAGGTTTAAATGTAGCTTACCATTCATATCTTTTGATGGATACTAGGATCATGTATGTAAGATAAAATGTATCTTGTATGAGATGTATGTTTATTTTGAATCATGATCATGCAAGCTTTATGAACTCGGATAGGATTATGACTGGAAACATGATTATGTATGTATGTTCTATGTTATAAGAATGATAAGCATGAATAAAGATGATGATTATGCCTTAATTACGAATGATAAGTATGAATGATGAAGGCATAATGATGATATGAAATAAGTATGAATGATAAGTATGAATGACAAGTATGAATGATGAAGCATGCATGTTTATTTTCATGCATAAGGCTTGTACCGGACCGAAGTAAGGGTCCAAGGGATGGGTACCTTAAGAACGCCCCGGTTCAGGACTACCGACTATGCTGTCCACGGTTCTGGTACTGCCGAAGCTGTGCAACAGGGATGGGCACCTTAAGAACGCCCCTGTTCTAGGACTACCGACTATGCTGTCCTTACCCTAGTAGGTCGAGGCTAGCTATCTCGTATTTACTTAGGGATGCGCGCTATGAAGTATGTATGTGGTACAAGCCGGGGACCCCAATGATGTTATGTTAAGCATTGAAAAGTAAAATTTCAAAACTAAGCATCCTTATGTAGTAAATGCATTAGACTCATTCATACATCTATGTTATGTATCGCGCCAAGGTAAGTATATTATATGCTTGTATTTATGCTCATATTTTATGTCATGATTAAGTAGGCATTATGTTATGTATGCTAAGAATCATGTCATGTATAAGTAATGCATCATGTTCATGTATGCTAAGAATTATGCCATGTATAAGTATGTTTTATGTTCATGTAGGTATGCTTTATGTCATGTATACGTTGCTTGATATATTAAGTTATGTTCATGTATGTTCATTTATGTCATGTATGACTATGCTTATGTTTATGCTCGAAGTTATGTTATGTCAGATGTTTGATATATTTATGTTGAAGCAACGAATGGTTTTAGTGAGTAGGAAAGGGGTTTTACTAAGCCTATGTGCTTATAGTTTTATTTTCCTTGTACCGCAGATCAACCAAGAAGCTATTAAGGGAAGCCGCAGGGGAGGCAGAAGCATGTGTGTGTGTGGCAGTGACTTGGCAAAGGATTCTATATTCATACATAATGCATGTCTTGGGTGTAACGACCCGGAAAATTCTCTTAATATTTACTTAAAATATAAAGCATGCCTAGATAATTTTCTGAGGAACCTAGAAATATTAACGCGAACTTTGGCCTAGAAAATCCATGTTTTCTCATTTAAATTGGGAAAAAGGGCACTAATGGGCATTATATGGGCTTTTTAGTACCATAATTTTTGGTAAATTTTAGGTGAAAATTAGTATAAATATAAAGGGATTTTAATAAGAAATATTAACATAATTATGGGGGAATTTTTGAGGGATTTTCGGAAATACTAGCGAAAAATAAAATAAAATAAAATAAGTGGAAAAAAAATTGTGCAACTACCAAGGATTGAACCTTGGACCTCTTGTACAACCATGTATGCACTAACCAACTCATCTAGCAAGGTAATGTTATGAGAGAATGAAGTGGATATTGGTTAAAGCATAGAAGAAGATGAAGGGTCATGGAGAGACTCTTCATTTATCTCCTTAATGGGCTATAAAAGGGGGGTTTTGGGAGTTACCTCTTCTTCCCATTACTTGCATTTTCGAAACTCCTCCTTCCCTCATCCTAGCCGAACACCACAAGAAGGGTTATCCCTTGGAAAATCTCCACAAGAGGTCTCATCTCCAAGATCTAAGGGGTCTTCCAAGGATACAAGGATAAGGGGGTTCAAGGGTCCAAAGATCTTACCATTTCCTTCCCTTTCAAGGTTCGAAAAATCAAGAAACCCAAGGTAAGACTCCCTCACCTGGGTATATTAGTTCTTTATGATTTTCCATGATTTTTAGCATATTATAAAGGTTGGTTTGAGATTTAAGTTGAAAGGAAAGAAAATCAAGAACCCTAGCCTAAGGGGGTTTCGGCCCTAGCATTTTAGGGGTCCATGATGATGCTAAAAATCTGTATAATGTTATTTAAGGTTCCCTTATGATGTTTAGAGGTTAAGTATAATTTTTGGGAATTTTTGGAGTACCCTAGGTTACCCTAGGGTTTCGGCCAACATGAAAGAAACAAAGCAAGCACCCTAGGATACCCTAGGGTTTCGGCCACAATGTGTAAGGGTCTATGATGATGCTAAAAATCTGTAGAATGTTATTTAAGGTTCCCTTATGATGTTTAGAGGTTAAGTATAATTTTTGGGAATTTTTGGAGTACCCTAGGATACCCTAGGGTTTCGGCCAACATGAAAGAAACAAAGCAAGCACCCTAGGATACCCTAGGGTTTCGGCCACAATGTTTAAGGGTCCATGATGATGCTAAAAATCTGTATAATGTTATTTAATGTTCCCTTATGAGGTTGAGAGATTAAATATAATTTTGGGGAATTTTTGGGATACCCTAGGGTTCCCTAGGGTTTCGGCCAACCCATGAACTCATGGGTAGAGTTAAATCCAAACCCCCAAGCATATGTGTTGTGTATTAACATGATATAAGAGAGATTAAGGGTGACTTATGAGATCCTTTTTCAAGGCTTTGTGACCCCACAAGATTCGGCCAAGATGGATGGTAGGGCAAAAGTTAGGGCTTTCCCCAAGTAAGGGCCCTAATAGCCCTATGGTATGTTATGGTTGATGTTTAATGGTTGATTGGGGATTTTAATGAAATTTTTCCATGCACCCATGCCCTTGTAGGTTTCGGCCAGTCCTAGGAAGGGGGGCTAAGGATTAGGGTTAACCCTAATCATGAGCCCTAAGGGCTCCCTATGGTCATATAGGCAATGTATGGATGTTCCTTTACCTTGTGCCATCTTATATGTTTATGGGAATGATGGAAACCTTCTATGTAGGTTTCGGCCAAGGCTAGGTAATTAGGGTTTGATGGAGTAAGATTTGAAGAATGATTGTTTATAGTTCATTATGAAGAATAAATAAGGGTTCAAGCATGTGGTAGGAATTTAAGTTACCTATAACCCTAACCTTAAGTACCATGCTTATGTATGTATGCTTATGATTTGGATGCCATGCCTAATAGGGTTATTTATGAATGTTTTATGTTCCATGTCATGCACTTGGATAGTAGGAATCATGTTTATGGAAGTCCTACCTATGAATACTTATGTTATGTTAAGAACCATGTGATGTTATATGTTCATGCTATGTTAAGAACCATGCTATGTTAGGTTTTCATGCTATGTTAAGAACCATGATATGTTATATGTTCATGATATATTAAGAACCATGTTCTGTTACGTATTATAAGAATGATGCATGCCACGTTGTTATGAATAAGGATGCATGCCATGTATGAATAATGAAGCAAGCCATGTTAATGAATAAGGATGCATGCCATGTTATGAATAATGATGCATGCCATGTTATGAATAATGATGCATGCCATGTTATGAATAAAGATGCATGCCATGTTTATGAAGAAGGATAATGCTCATGCCATCCAGGCATCATGATGATCAAGCATGCTTTAAGTCATGCTTCATGTAACCAAGTTATGCCATGTTTAAATATGCCATGAATGTCTTATGAATGATGAAGCATGTAATGTATTTTACTTTATGAATGGGGCTTGTACCTGTAGCGACCCGCCTTCTCTGCTTCAGACGGATCGTTACTTCTCTCTACTTCTCGACTTTTGATACATGACTAAAAATGCGGAAATCTTTTTTTTTCAAACTTTTAAATTCATCTAACAATTATATTCTAACTTAAGCAGTCATGTATAATAACATATCACACTTTCTATCTCAAAAGCTCGCATATGGTACACTTTGAAGCTTGCCTCGCCCAACACCACAGTCGGGTATCAGTCGACTGATACTGTATCAGTCGACTGATAGCCTGAAATCTGAATTTTCAGGTTTTCGGCAGTTGCTTCACAGCTCCTCCAAACTTATAATTTCGAGCCATATGGAATCATGACACCATTTCTACACTCTATGACAGTTTTCAAATGAGTTTAGCCAATCAAAACGAATCCATAAACTTGAAATTTGGACTTTTGCGGAAGAAAATAAACTATACAAGTTATATGAACTTTAACACTAAAGTTTGTACCAATCTTGACTTCTATACATTCATAAACCAAATACATGTTCTATGACCTTGCTAAAGCATCATGAAATGTGAATGCAACTTTTCTAAACATATTTAAGCAATGAAACTTATTTCAAAGAAGGAATTGATACTATCTTGGCACATGCATCTATTTCTCTAACAAAGTATCAATATCTCCAACTACTCACATTTCTACTCCAATGCAATCATAAGAATATATAGGTTAAAAGAAATGACATGGAATCTTTACTCTAAGAAATTGAGTATGTAAAACTATCCAAAACTTAAATATTCGCTAAACTCCATAAAACAAGAACTTGAAATTCAAATGAACTATAACATTGTGAATTAAACAACTAAATTGTCTTGTGCCAAAGATCTCTCCATAATCAGCCACCACATACACTTTACTCAGCACCGCCTCGTCGCCTTCCTTCAGAATTGCTTGCCTTTACCTTTATCTGCAATAAGAGGAAATGCATCTAGTAAGCAAAAAACTTAGTAGGTACTATCTAGCTCACAAAATCTCGAAATGTGCAAACATGCTTCTAGAACAATATGAAAATCATATGAGATACTAATATGCTCGAAAGAAACACTAAGAACATGTATAACTCAAAACATGCATACTCAAGCAATAATAAATCTCAATTTACTTTTCTTGGCTCAACTTGAAACTTTAGCTATTCTTTAACTTTTTGAAAACTTTCTTAAACTTTAGAAACTTTGCTAAAGCATATACTTGAAAATAATAATCACTTGGATCCACTGAAGACGTAAGTACCATCTCATATGCGCGTTCCCTAAAAGGTTGGGGTAGCGAACCACCAATCCTAATAGAGCAGACCTTAGTCTACCAGGGCCAAGACCTTGGAATTGGACACCTGGATTTCTTTAACGACGCCCTTGGACGCCGGGTAGTGGCCTTAGAAAATAAAATAGCTTTTCTTTCTTTTCTTTCTTATCTGTAAATGCCTTGGCATTTTCTCGAGCACCTTGCGTGCTAAAATCCCTAAGTCTTGACTTTTGGGAATTTCTTAAGGCCTTGGCCTTTTCTTTTCTTATCTTTATCTTCTCTTTTCTTTTCTCATAACTTTTCTTAACCCTAATCTCATATAGGGTGCTTAATCAACTTATACAAACATATAATGAACTAATATCACATGCCAAAAATCATAAACTAAAGAAACTATCTCTTTTAAAACTTTTAAAGGAAATTCTCACGGAAAAACCGCCTCTTACTGCAGGTGAGCAGTACTTACATTGATATCTTGGACTTACAACCATGATTGACGTCTAGAGCTCAGGAGAAACTTGAGATCTCGGAGAATTCTTCGCGCCTACGCGTTCCTCTCGTCGCGGGGATTCCGAATATTGGAAGATCTCTTGGAGAAGAGCCTTGGCCGGCCCCCTAGAGCTTGGTGTTGTTTCGCCCAAGTGAGGAGAAGTCGGCGTGAGGGTTTGGAGAGGAGAGAAATAAAACTTCTCTCTTTAATTACCTATTTATACTTATAGGGGCGGATTAACCTAACTACACCTTAAATATATTTCTCTCCATCCTTTGTTGTGCTTGATACCCTAGCCCAGCTGGTCGCGCTCGTTTCTGGTTCCGGGGTGGTCACGGGTTCGAACCACCGGCTGCCCTTAAGTGGTTTTTCCCTTTTTTTTAAAATACCAAACGGACTCGGAAAATTCCATAAAAATATTCTAAAAATTCCTAAAAATATCTAGAATATTTCTAAACCATTTTTAAATAATTCTAAGGACTTTAAGAACTAAAAATGGGAATTTTGGGGTGTTACAGTACCGGACCGAAGTATGGGTCCAAGGGATGGGCACCTTAAGAACGCCCCGGTTCTGGACTACTAAAGCTGCCCACGGTTCTGGCACTACCAAAGCTGTGCAACAGGGATGGGCACCTTAAGAATGCCCCGGTTCAAGGACTACCGACTATGCTGTCCTTACCCTAGTAGGTCGAGGCTAGCTGCCTTGTATTTACTTAGGGATGCACGCCATGATGTATGTATGTGGTACAAGCCGGGGACCCCAACAATGTGATGATTATGTTTAAGTATTTAAAAGTATGTTTTCAAAAGTAGGCATATATATATATATATACATATGCATTCCACCCACGCATTCATTCATGTTATGCATTATTCTTTGATGATGATGTCTTATGCTTATGATTCATGTTAAGAAATGGGTATGATAGTAAATGATTATGCCATGATTATGTTGAGAAGATGCCCATATGCTATAATGGAAAATATGCCCATGATATGCTAGATAGGTTGGTCTATACTTTATGTTTATGTTTATACCATGTTTCATGCCATGTTAAGAATGTCTAATGATGGGTATGATTATACCATGCTTTATGCCACGATAAGAATGTTTAATTTTGCCTATACTTATGTTTATGCTTTAGGCCATGATAAGAATGTTAATTATGTCTATGCTCATGTTTATGCTTTATGCCATGATAGGAATGTTTAGTGATGTTTATGGTTATGCCATGTATCATGCCATGAAAAGTAAGTAGGTTTATGTTTATGCTTCATGTTTAAGACTAAATGATGATTATGTTTCTTATGATTATGAATGAAAGACGAATGGTTTTAGTGAGTAGGAAAGACTCTTACTAAGCCTGTGTGCTTATAGTCTTTTTTCTTATACCGCAGGTCATGCAAGGGGACAATGAGGAAGCTGCAGGAGGGCAAGAACGTATGTGTGTGATAGTGACTTGGCCCAGGAACCTAAATGTTTACCGTTTATGCTAGAACTTTACTTTTGATATCTCTATGCTCGAATAATGACTCATGGAACCTTATGTTATGATATGACATGATATGATGCCTAAGTTCAAAGTGAACCTTATAATATGAGGTTAGGTATGACATGATATGATGCTTAAGTTCAATGTTAATATGCTAAGGTTCCTATGTCATTATGTTAAGAATGTTAGTAGGGCATGTATGAGTTAAAGTTATTCCGCTGCCTTATGATGTCTACATGCCTTAAGTATGTTAACGTAACGCCGCTTAGGAAGAAAAAAAAAGTGAGCGTTACAGGTTGGTATCAGAGCAGTAATCATCTCACTACACACACATCAAGCCCTCTTCCTATAGCTTCCAAGTAAGTACCTCTTTACATATCTTATAGTAGTAAGATGTTTTATGGTTTTAGGATATGCAAGTATGAACGATGTTTATGATGAAAAGTACTTTAGGATATGTAACTATGAACGATACTTTACTTTAATTTTTTTTGTATGAAACCAAATACTTTCGAGATTGATATATGAGTAGGAATAGCAATCACTTGTAGTAACCTCACTTGTAGTTTATATGTGAGTGATAGAGAGCGAGGGTGACCCGTAGAGATTTAACTTAAGTAGCTACAGTTAGGTGGAATAAATATAGTAAATGATTGAGTGGTGGCAAAACGGAGTAAATCGGAAAAGTAGAGCAAGTAGATGTGAGAGGAGGAAGGTGTAAAGTAATGAGGACATTATCTGTATGAGTGTCAAGACTGGTTGGAATTAAGAAAAGTGGTGGACCAAAGCAAGTTTGTACTGCTGATAAAAGGTGTATGTTAATATTTAGTGATGAGCATAGAAGTGAAGAAAGGATGGTGCTTTATTAGGGGAGACTTATTAACTGTAGTATTAAGGGAGTAGAGTATTTGGTATAGGTATTCTAAGAGATTGTAGTAGTTATGAAATGAAGATTTAGTGATGTATATCTATTAGGAATAGATTAATGTGTTAAGTTATTTGAATTTTCAAGCAGATATATATATATAGTAGCCATAGGGTAATATTCTTGATACAGGAAAGAAAGAGAGTAGGAAATAGATATGCAAAAGAAGGCGCGATAGAGATCAGCGAATAGGACCTTAGTTGTAACTCTGAATGAAGGAACTAGAGGTTAGTGTTATCAGAGGCAAGAATGTAGTATGAGCTTCTTTTCAAGCAAACTTACTAGGTGAAACGATATAATAAGGTATAGATTTTGGAAAAGATCGATATAGGAATATTTTATAAATTCTTGATAGAGAAGTGAGATACGGAGATCATAAGAATGTGATTTTTGCGATTAGAGTGGAGAAAGCATGGCTGATAAATGAGAAAAGGTATTTGGATACGTGAAAGAAGACTATGGAAAGATAGAACAGAAAGTTAGAAGTTTAGTATAATATGTGGTTCAATTAAGATAGTAACAGTTCATGCGAACAGTAAAGAATGGACAGTAAAGTAATTTGGATTGAGCGAAAACAATGAAATGAATACTCCAAATCATCTTTCTTACAAGTGTAAGTGGTATTTTCTTTTAGATTATGATGGGTAGGGTTAGACAATGAATATTTAATATAATTTATTAGTAAGTAAAATATAATCGGAATTCTTGTCGTGTCTTAATAAAAGATAGTATATACAATAGTTGTAGTTTGTTAGTAGAAACTTTGAGATAAATAAATAACCATTATAGAAGTAGGTTAAGTTAAAAGCAATGTCAATGTGTTATTTCAGTGAAAGGTAAGTTGAAAGCCTCGATGAGACTTTGCCATTAATTTTACAAGATGAATTATGAGTACCGGAATTAGTATGTAATGATAATATAATGTAACAGATAGTATATATCAGAAACGATACATGTGAGTAAAATAGACCAGCATAAAAGATAATAAGCTAATTTTATGAATTTAATTGAGAAATTTTAGTATAATTAACAGGGACGGTATGCATTATAGGTTAGGTAGTTAAAACAGAGTAAGTAGCTCAAATAACGAGAATAGGAAGTAATAGGACAAGCGATACATGAGTTTATGTACTATGAGAAGTACGTTACATAGAAACAAATATAGAATAGACAATAATAAGGTAAGAGTAATTCTCGGAAAAAGGGGAAGGAGATTCGAGTGGAAAGGACAAAGAGTTGTACTTATATAAGGTGGTAATCATGTTGTTGAGGAGTAGACTTGAAGTATGATACTGAATGTAATAAGAGGGAATCATATAATGATAATTGTAAATTTTCGTTTAGTTGAATATAGATAAAAGACATATGTGAGAAGCAAAGACACTGAAATCAGTACTAATTGAGAGGAGCTTCGGAGTGATAAGTTAGTGCATAGATGATAAATATGTGCATAGTAAATGAAAGTTAGATTCTAGTTTGAAGTAGCGAATGCAATTAACCAGGAATAAGTAAATTATATTCTTTCGTGAATAGCTTAATAATAGACAAAACTAGAGCAAGAAGGTACCCTTAGTCAAGGTCCGATGGCAAAGTCAACGGTTTGAGGAAGCTACCTGGGAACGCGAGGACGAGATGAGACGCAAGTACCCGAAATTATTCTAAGTTCGAGGATGAACTTTCACGAGGTATGGGGAATTGTAATGACCCGAAAAATTCTCTTAATATTTACTTAAATTATTAAGCATGCCTGATAATTTTCTGAGGAACCTAGAAATATTAATGCGAACTTTGGTCTAGAAAATCCATGTTTTCACATTTAAATTGAGAAAACTAAGTACTAATGGGCCTTATGTGGGATTTTTAGTACCATGATTATAGGTGGATTTTAGGTAATAATTAGTATAAATATAAATAGGATTTAATTAGGCATATTAGCATGATTATGGGTAAGTCTTAGCCTAATTATCCCTATTTTAATGGAGAAATTAGGTACTAATGAGCTTTAAATGGGCTCCAAAAATGGGTATTAATTAGGTAAAATTAATATAAATAAAAAATTTATTTAGGAATATTAGCATAATTATAGGGGATTTTAGGGGATTTCGGAATTTAGGAAAAAAAATATAATAAAATAAATGAAATAAAAATAAAATAAAAATAAAGGTGTATGAGCCAAGGATTGAACCTTGGACCTCATGTACAACCATATATGCTTTAACCAACTTATCTAGTAAGGGAATGTTATGAGGGAATGAAGTGGATATTGGTTAAGGCTTAGAAGAAGATGAAGGGTCATGGAGAGACTCTTCATTTACCTCTTTAATGGGTTATAAAGGGGGGTTTTGGGAGTTACCTCTTCTTCCCATTACTTGCATTTTCGAAACTCCTCCTTCCCTCATCCTAGCCGAACACCACAAGAAGGGTTCTCCCTTGGAAAAGCTCCACAAGAGGTCTCATCTCCAAGATCTAAGGGGTCTTCCAAGGATACAAGGACAAGGGGGTTCAAGTGTCCAAAGATCTTACCATTTCCTTCCCTTTCAAGGTTCGAAAAATCAAGAAACCCAAGGTAAGACTCCCTCACCTGTGGCATATTAGTTCTATATGATTTTCCAAGATTTTTAGCATATTATGAAGGTTGGTTTGAGATTTAAGTTGAAAGGAAAGAAAATCAAGAACCCTAGCCTAAGGGGGGTTCCGGCCCTAGCATTTTTGGGTCCCAAAATGATGCTAAAAATATGTATAATATTATTTAAGGTTCCCTTATGATTTTTAGAGGTTAATTATAATTTTTGGAAATTTTTGGAGTAACCTAGGATACCCTAGGGTTTCGGCCAACATGAAAGAAGCAAAGCAAGCACCCTAGGATACCCTAGGGTTTCGGCCACAATGATTAAAGGTCCTTGAAATGCTAAAAATCTGTATAATGTTATTTAAGGTTCCCTTATGATGTTTAGAGATTAATTATAATTTTTGGGAATATTTGGAGTACCCTAGGATACCCTAGGGTTTCGGCCAACATGAAAGAAGCAAAGCAAGCACCCTAGGATACCCTAAGGATTCGGCCACAATGTTTAAGGGCCCATGATGAGGCTAAAAATCTGTATAATGTTATTTAAGGTTCCCTTATGATGTTTAGAGGTTAATTATAATTTTTAGGAATTTTTGGAGTACCCTAGGATACCCTAGGGTTTCGGCCAACATGAAAGAAGCAAAGCAAGCACCCTAGGATACCCTAAGGTTTCGGCCACAATGTTTAAGGGTCCATGATGATGCTAAAAATCTGTATAATTTTATTTAAGGTTCCCTTATGATATTTAGAGGTTAATTATAATTTTTTGGAGTTTTTGGAGTACGCTAGGATACCCTAGGGTTTCGGCCACAATGTTTAAGGGTCCATGATGATGCTAAAAATATGTATAATGTTATTTAATGTTCCCTTATGATGTTTAGAGATTAAATATAATTTTAGGGAATTTTTGGGCTACCCTAGGGCCCCCTAGAGTTTTCGGCCAACTCATGAACTCATGGGTAGAGTTAAATCCAAACTATAACCCTAACCTTAAGTACCATGTTTATGTATGCATGTTTATGATTTGGATGCCATGTCTAATAGGGTTATTTATGAATGTTTTATGTTCCATGTCATGCACTTGGATAGTAGGAATCAAGTTTATGGAAGTCCTACTTATGAATACTTATGTTATGTTAAGAACCATGTGATGGTATATGTTAATGCTATGTTAAGAACCATGCTATGTTAGGTGTTCATGCTATGTTAAGAACCATGCTATGTTATATGTTCATGTTATGTTAAGAACCATGTTCTGTTACGTATGATAAGAATGTCTGTTACGTATGATAAGAATGATGCATGCCACGTTGTTATGAATAAGGATGCATGCCATGTTATGAATAATGATGCAAGCCATGTTAATGAATAAGAATGCATGCCATGTTATGAAAAATGATGCATGCCATGTTATGAATAATGATGCATGCCATGTTATGAAGAATGATGCATGCCATGTTTATGAAGAAAGATAATGCTCATGCCTTCCAGGCATCATGATAGACAAGCATGTTCTACGTCATGCTTCATGTAACAAGCTATGTCATGTTTGAATATGCCATAAATGTCTTATGAATGATGAAGCATGTAAAGTATTTTACTTTATGAATGGGGCTTGTACCGGATCGAAGTATGGGTCCAATGGATGGGCACCTTAAGAACGCCCCGGTTTTGGACTACCGAAGCTGTCCACGGTTCTGGCACTACCGAAGCTGTGCAACAGGGATGGGCACCTTAAGAACGCCCCGGTTCGAGGACTACTGACTATGCTGTCCTTACCCTAGTAGGTCGAGGCTAGCTACCTTGTATTTACTTAGGGATGCGCGCCATGATGTATGTATGTGGTACAAGCCGGGCACCCCAACAGTGTGATGATTATGTTTAAGTATTTAAAAGTATATTTTCAAAAGTTAAGCATATATATATATATATATATATATATATATATATATACACATATGCATTCCACCCACGCATTCATTCATGTTATGTATTATGCTATGATGATTATGTCTTATGCTTATGATTCATGTTAAGAAATGTGTATGATAGTAAATGATTTATGCCATTGTTATGTTAAGAAGATGCCCATATGCTATAATGGAAAATATGCCCATGATATGCTAGATAGGTTGGTCTATACCTTATGTTTATGTTTATACCATGTTCCATGCCATGTTGAGAATGTCTAATGATGGGTATGCTTATACCATGCTTTATGCTACGATAAGAAAGTTTAATTATGTCTATGCTTAGGTTCATGCTTTAGGCCATGATAAGAATGTTAATTATATCTATGCTCATGTTTATGCTTTATGCCATGATAGGAATGTTTAGTTATGTTTATGGTTATGCCATGTATTATGCCATGAAAAGTTAAGTAGGTTTATGTTTATGCTTCATGTTTAAGACTAAAGGATGATTATGTTTCATATGATTATGAATGAATGACGAATGGTTTTAGAGAGTAGGAAAGAGTCTTACTAAGCCTGTGTGCTTATAGTCTTTTTTCTTATACCGCAGATCATGCAAGAGGACAGTAAGGAAGCAGCAGGAGGGCAAGAACAAATGTGTGTGATAGTGACTTGGCACAGGAAATCATATGTTACCGTTTACCTTTTATGCTAGAACATTACTATTGACATCTCTATGCTCGAATAATGACTCATGGAACTTTATGTTGTGATATGACATGATATGATGCCTAAGTTCAAAGTGAACCTTATAATATGAGATTAAGTATGACATGATATGATGCTTAAGTTCAAAGTTAATATGCTATGGTTCCTATGTCATTAAGTTAAGAATGTTAGTAGGGCATGTATGAGTTAAAGTTATTCCGCTGCCTTATGATGTCTACATGCCTTAAGTATGTTAACGTAACGCCGCTTAGGAAAAAAAAAAGCGGGTGTTACACCAAGTACCTGTCAGGTCTTCGATGCCCAACCCTTTGCTAGAACTTCATGCCTAGTCCTCGACCTGGACTTCTTTGCCCAACTTCCGGTCAGGTCTTCTTGCCTAGTCCTTTACCAGGACTTCTTGCCCAGCCTTTTGCCAGGACTTCTTGCCTAGTGTACCTAGGACATTCCTACACACTTAGTAAGCTTGTTAGATCATAATAACACCTTAACTTTTGAACCTTTTCCATTATCAAAACACATGTTTGACTTGGGTGCTTCCTGCAGCAACAAAGTCTTGGTGAGTAAAGCTGGGCAAAAGTCCAACCGGATAGGCTCGGTGTTAACCGTATCCTAAGAGGAGTAGGTGAAAGGCGTGTTCTCGGGATGGGAACTTAGGCATCGGTTCGGCCTAGGGTTTCGCAGAAATCCAAAGTCAGAACCAATTCACTAAGGCTAAGATTGTATATGTATTTGCCTTGTATTTACGTATCTTGCAGGTACCTAAAATTGAAGACAAAGCAGGCAAACAAACACACAACATGGCTATAAAACAGGGTACTAGGTGCCCCAATTAACCAAGGCACCTCAATGATACAGGGCACCTCAATCATTCAGGCACCCTGTATGTCTAGGGCGCCCTGGTTGATAACCTTATCGACTGCTGCGAGTTCGGCACGAAGATGAGGTTTGTCCATGCTCTATGAGGTGCCACATTGAACACATCCGCCCTGTAACAAGCCTATAAAAAGGGGCACCGACCCCTCAACTCAGGACAACAATTCGAATATCATTCTGAGCTTTCCGAGGGACGACAAAGTGCTAAAGACAAAGCTCTGAGACCAAGGAGGCTTCGGGAGGAAGTGCGCGGCACTTCGGAGTTCCAGATCAGCCGAGTCTTCGACCATTGATATTTTGGTTTGCTTTTACTTTTCTGCGCTTAATTTTTGTATACTTTTGATTGTACAAACATGCACTGTAAGACGGGTCTCTCCGCCTCCAGAAAGTTCGTAAAGGAGACAATTAGTGGATGGGTGTTTCCCATGCTTAGGCCTTGGATGTACTGACAATGGGGGGTTGGGAACCAAGTAAAATCCGTGTGCACTTTGAGTTCTATTTTTATTAATTCTTTTATTTTCCACAGCTACTATCTCTGTAACCAGAATGAGCAATCAAAAGTTCACGAAGTTTCAGTGAAGTTTTTAAGGTCAATATTCACCACCCCTCTATCGACGGCACCGGTCCCCACACTTCTATATCTTCATAGTAGGTAGAATAGTTTTTAGGGCTACTAGTTAGTGTTTTATAATTATCTTCTAGATTATCCAAGAAGTAAATAATTAAATCATTATCTAAAGACATTTTATTTTCGATATCCTCAGAATTATCTTTGGCATTCACAAAATTATCTTTGATATCCTCAAAATCATCTTTAAAATTCTCAGAATTATCTTTAATATCCTCAGTAATATTCAATGTTAAAGGATTAATGTTAATTTTATCATTATCAATAATATTATGAGAAGTATTATTATCCTTAACATTATTTGATAAAATATTAGAATTAATTCTAGAAATTGTTGCATTGATATTAAATATTAAAGAGTTAATTTTTGATATTTTAATATTATTTACATTTGGTAATTTGTCATGCAATATATTAATTTGACCATGCAAAAAGTCTAATTTTTCAAAAAAAATTATCTAACTTATCTAAATTATCAACATTACTATACGACTGTGCAGGAATTTGAAATTTTTTACAAACATAAACTTTTCGTACCCTGGACGGATACTGATTCTTGTAGTGTCCATGCTTTTGACATTTGATGCACTTGATGTGACTCTTATCCCTCCGGACTCCTGGTGTAGGTACCTCCTTTGCCGCCGGTGATGACGATCGAGTCTTACAAGTAGGACACTAATTTTTATAGTATCCTCTCTCCCTGCACTTGAAACATGTAATATCAAAATTAAAATTTACCGTAATTAAAGAAAAATACCTGATTCACCCATAGGCTCCCCCTCAACTCCTGGCGTCTTTGCTCCATCGGATGTTAGTCTGGCGAAGAGCAACCAGGCTCTGATACCACTTGTGGGGACCGGTGTCGTCGATAGAGGGGGGGGGTGAATATCGACTTGTTAAAAATCTTGCGGAAAGCGTGTCGGAACCTTCGAGGTTCGTTCTATTCAGAGTTGGTAGCACAGCGGAAAAATAGACAGAACGAAAAACCAAACAGCAAAGTGCACACAAGTTTTTACTTGGTTCCCAACCCCCCAGGGTCAGTACGTCCAAGGCCCAAGCACGGGAAATGCCCGTCCACTAATGTTCTCCTTTTCGGGCTTTCCAGAGGCGGAGAAACCTGTCTTACAGCGCACGTTTTACAATCAAAATATTATGGTACGTAAATGCAAACCAAACAAAAAGTCGAAGACTCGGCCGATTTGGAACTCCTGAAGTGCCGAGCACTTCCCCCAGGAGCCTCCTTGGTCGCAGAGCTTTATCTCTAGCACTATATCGTCACTCAGAATGCTTAAAATGATGTCGTGAATGGTGTTCTGAGTTGAGGGGTCGAACCCCTTTATATAGCCTCTTGTTGGGCGCCTGTATTGCAATGGGGCGCCTCACAAGTCTCGGTCAAACCTCATCTTCACGTCGAACTCGCAGCAGGGATGACATTTCCTTCCCAGGCGCCTCATAAGACTCAGGCGCCTATTAAGCTTAGGCACCTGCCTTCCCAGGCGCCTGAACCATACAGGGCGCCTTGGCTAGCAGGCGCTTGACATCATTCAGGCACCTGGGAGACCCTTTTCCCAAATTTCATATTTTGTGTTCTACTCTCATATCTTGCCTCCAACTCCAGGTACCTGCAAGACAACAAAACACTCAAACATATAAACACATATATAATCTTAGCCTTAACGATTGGTTCTGACTTCAGATTTCCCTCGAAACCCTAGGTCGAACCGACGCCTATGTTGCCTTCCCGGGGAATGGCCCTTTCGCCTACTCCTCTCAGGAGTAGTTTTGCCAACCGGCTCCTCTGGTTCGACTTTTGCCCAGCTTCACTCACTAGGACTTAGTGCCCAGCTTCACTCACCAGGACATCGGTGCCTAGCCCACACGGCCAGGACTTATTGTCCAATTCCTCGAATCAAGACTTCGTGCCCAGTCCATGACAAGGGCCTATTGCCCAACCCTATGTCAGGATATAGGTGTCCAACCCTCGGGCAGGAGTTATTGCCCAATTCCTCAAATCAGGACTTCGTGTCCATCCCTTGGTCAGATCTTAGGTGTCGTGCCCGCGGCCAAGACTCAGTGTCCAATCCATGATCAGGACTTAGTTCCCAATTCTTCGAACCAGGACTTATTGCCTAGGTTAACTAGGACTATTCTGATGAGGCAATCTGTGGTCTGGAGTGACCAACTATTTTGATGTTTGGGTAAAGGGTTTAAGTTAGGTTTACTCTTGTATATGATATGTGTATGTTGAGTATGCAGATTGCGCAGGTTTACACATATGGACTTGACTAGACGGCCTTGGTACGGTGAAGGGTGGCATGGAGACAAGATGCATGCTTGTGTGCACCCGAGGGACCTTGGAGAGCAGGGACGATGAGCTGAGTGGCGCGGACTTTGAGGTATGCGTGAAGGATGGCATAGAGGCAAGCTGGAGGCTTGCGTGCATCCGCGGGATGGGAGACAAAGATGAAGAGGGCGCGAAGGCAACAATCGAGGCTGCTGAAGAGGAGTCAGTCGAGTAGTAAGGGTACAAGTCTTGAGTGATTGTACTAGGAAAATCCTAGGGTTCAAGTGCTGAGAGAAGTGTACTGGAGAAGGGAAACCCTAGGTAGGTGAGCAGGTTGGGGCAGTCGACTGATAAAACTCACAGAAGGGTTCTGGCTTGGGACCAATCGACTGCCCTGGGGGCAATCGACTGGAAGGTGGCTGGTGAGTTGGCTGAAAATTTGAGTGTTGGGGTTGCAACAGTCAAATTTTAGTAGCACCAGTCGACTGCCTGGGGGCAGTCGACTGGTGGCGAGGATTTCAGCCTGAGTCCTATTTAAAGAGGACTTCGTGGAGGTAGAGATTCTTGACGAATCTTGTCTTGGTAAATGGCAAGATAGTTGTCATTGTGCTCAGGTCTTCTAAAGGTGTTGTGGTAAGGTTTCTCCACCCACAAGGAGCGACGAGGGCTAGCCGGAGGTTATCAGGGGAGTGATCGACCGACGAATTCTTGGATTAGTCACCCTCCGGGGTGGATACCAGGTAAAACCGGTTTGTTAGCATTGTTTCATTATTGTTAGTTTGTGTTTTATTGTATATTCCGCTTGCGTGCTAACAATCTTGTAGAGAAGAACCGAAAAAACGCTATTCACCCCCCCCTCTAGCGTATGGAATCGATCGAACAATTGGTATCAGAGCGAAGGACTGCTCGTGATTGGAATAACCGCCAAGAAGAGCAAATGCTAGAGGGAAGAACATGGAAGACAAATTCGGAGACAACTGTAACGCCCGCCATTAATCCCCTAGGGATTCGGCGGCGCTACTTTAATTTTCATACATTATAACTACACGTATGCATTCCTATTTTTCCTTTGTATCTAATCTATGCATGGGCACATGTAACATTAAAGCATGCAAGGTTCATGTAGCGGAAGCATAATTATTTTTCAGAACATTCAACCAAGCATGGACATCAAGTATTCATCTTCAAACATAGCATGTATATAAAAAGAGCATAACATGGGTTTAACATGGCAAGTTCCAAAACTTGAAGCAACTAAGAGCAAGATCCTTTTTATCCACCAGTACTATCACACACACACTTGCCCTTCTCCCGCAGCCTCCACAGTTTAGCGTCCTTTATCTGTAGCATAAGGGAAAACACTAAACGATAAGCAATAGCTTAGTAAGACCCTGTCCTACTCACAAAACCGGATATCATGAAAAGGTAATAGAATATATCACATTCAAGCATGGTAAGCATTTAAGCATGTTAAACATCTAAGCATGATAACTTCATAAGAAGGTTCTTTTGAAAACATATAAACATAATACTTGAACATAGCATAATCATTAGGGCCCGGCTTGTACTTCATGTTTTGCGCGCGCCCCTGAATAGGAACGAGGTAGCTAATCCCGAACCACTAGGGTTTACTAGGCCTTCTCAAAAGTCCTTCAGCCTAGTATCATAATCATTTGACTCGCTTTAAGAGTCTATAGTACAAGCCATTATAAAATGAAATAGTTATCATGTTCTTTATTTTCATAAAGTATGCTCTTAGTCCCAACCTTCTAGGGAAGCATTCTTTAGGCCCTAAGCCTTCTTCATTCATGCCCTAAAGGGCTGATTCTTATGCCTATGTATGCATTCATAATCATGATAACTAGCATAGTATAAAGCATGCATTTCATGGGAGCAACCAAGGCTAGGGTCCAAGAGCTCTCTCTCTTGGCCGATAGTTGACATGGGGCTAGCATGCATTCCGGTCACATATCAAGATCACACAAGCATGTCATATCTTACACAAGATCCTTATCATGCATGGTATTCATTTGACCTAATCCATTCCCAAGTATAGGGTTGAGTACTTTGGGATTTTTAGCCACATAGCATCATGAACATTCATACAACACATGTGATATCATAGAGATTTATTAGAGTGTATAGCATGAAGTTAAGCTTAAGAACCTAACCCTAGGGTAGGGTTGGCCGAATGGTTTACAAGGGGTTTCCCTTCCCTCCTAGCCTTCTTTACTCACACACAATATAATACATTCATGCAAACATCATTATTAAGCATAGGAAAGCATGTGGCCTACCCTAACCCTTGGTTAGGGTGATGGCCGAAATATGTAGAGACATGTAGAGGGCATCATGTGAGTCATGTAATTGATTCAAGAGCAATTATGCTACAGGTGAGGGGTACTTACCTCTTTCGCTAAATATCCTTAAGGTATACCCTTAGTTCGGAGGGTATGTGCTTGTCCTTGCTCTTGGGGTCCTTGACTTCTTCTTGCCTTGCAAGAGATTCAAACCTTCAATGGGGTCTTGGGAGTGTCCCTTGGGATGAAACCCTTCCCTTGGGTTTTCGAAAATTGAAGAGGGAGAAGGGAGTTAAGATTTCGAAAATTGAAGAGGGAGAAGGGAGTTGGGATTTTCGAAAATTGAAGAGGGAGAAGGGAGTTAGGATTTCAAAAATTGAAGAGGGAGAGCACTCCCTCTTATTTATACTAAGGGAAGAGACAAAGTGCCTCTTCTCCAAGTGTCCCTTCACCAAGGGGTTTCTCATCAAGAGCCTCTTCCTCCACCCTTCCACTTCCCTAACCCTTAACAAGAATTTCCCTTCCTTCCTCTCAGCAATCCTCTGTTCGGTGAATTGGTTACTTCATTGCTTTTCAAGGCTTTGCTTACCAAGAGTTCCAAGGTTCGATCCTCGGCAAGAGCATATTTTTGCTCCTCTTTGGTTTTCACTTTTGCAAAGCCCATTAGCCCAATTCACTCTCATATTCTCAAATCACATTTATGCAATCACATATTCCAATTCATGCAATCACATATTCTAATTTATGAAATCACATATTCCAATTCTTGCAATCACATATTCTCATTTATGCAATTACATATTCCTAATCCTTTCTAATGAAATCACATAACATTTAATCATGAAATCAAAAATGTAATTTTATTCATTTATGAAATAAATGTCATACCATCTGATAACATATATCGACATTTTTGTGCCCATTTTATAATCAAAAGCAAGCCCAAAAATTGGGGGCGTTACAACAACATCCACACTCCACCACCCTATGACCATGAAGATTTCAGGTATTGGAAGTCGAGGATCGAGACTTGGTTCGGAATGAAGTGGGAATGTAGGATTGCGCTTGAAGAGCCCTACGAGATTCCAAAGGGTAAGCACGGGAAGATGCTTCGTCCTAATATTGGAATCAAGAGCAACAAAATCAAGCAAGAGCAAATAAGAAGGCAATCGATGTTTTAATCAAAATTTTGCCTACTAACGTGTTAAATTGTGTAGGGGTATATGAAAATGCACACGATCTATGGAAAAAGGTAGAAGAAATTTATAAAAACCCTACACGAGGTCAATTAGTGGAAGAGCCCGAGGAAGTGTCAATTTCATCAAGTGAAGAGGGAAAATTGAGTGATGAATCTTCCACCTCATCAAGCTCAACGATTGAGGGGGAGGAGACACCCTCAACCGTACAAGAAGAAGAGGAAGCATCTACTTCATCCAAGGTTGAAGAAGTCAACCTAGTCTCCACCTCCACCAAAGCTAAATCGAAAGAGCACATCACATGCTTTGGTTGCAACGAAAAGGGGCACTCCAAAGATAAGTGTCCGAAAGGTAAAATGGAGGTAAAATCTAAACCTATTTCAATTCAATTAAATTCTAACATGAGGTGTAGAAATGGAGAATACCAAGAGAATAAGAGGAGGATTCATGCTACATGTGTGGTGAGTTGGGGCACTACTGTTGGGACCGGGTGCATGTTGACATGGATGCGGGTTCGTAATTTTAAAATTTATTACGTGCAGCAGAAGGTTTAGCATAAATAATTTCTCAAATTATTTAACCACACATCTAAGCATGCAACCTTATATTGTGTAGACATGATCATATATTTAAAATTTTGTAGAAACGTAAACTAATTTACTTGTTACCTCCCGTAACTCGAAGAAAGGGACGAGATCCAACCGTAAGCGTCCCTTGGAAGATCCGCCTCTATTCGCTTCCACGCTGAGTTTTCTTCGAGATGACTTCGCAAAGCCACGAGTCTCGTGTCGACAATAACTACTAGATCCTCCAAAGACACGACAAGAATACCAAGAGAGAAGTCGGAAGACTAACCACCAAGATAAGAACGGAATCAAGATTCCGGAAGGAAGGAAGGAGTTGCGCCCACTTCTTCTCCTTGCGGCAGCTGCTTGGTGGCCGAAGGTGGCTGATCACCAGAGCATGGATGCCGGAGAAGGTGGCCGGTGGTAGCAGTGGCTCACGGCAGCAGGGTCCCTCCTTTTGGCCGGCGACACAAGAGAAGGGAGAGGGAGAGAAGGAGAGGGAGAGAGCTTATTGCTTAATCTCTTGGATTGATTTCCAAGTCTTGCCTTGGTTCGTTTATATAGTGGCCTCTCAACCGCCAAGTCTCCTTTTTCTTATGGAATAAATTTACATAAGAAATTTATCATATAAATTTTCTATGACTTATTCCATCATGCCAAGTCTTGATTTTATATCATGGTTAAAATCATATTTTAATTCATGATAAAAACCAACCAAGTCTCTTTTTTCTTATGGAATAAATTTTTATAAGAAATTTATCATATAAATTTCTTTATCATGGTAAATCAAACCATGATTGATTTTATAAAATAAAATAAACCAATCCATGGTTTATTTTAATTTCCATGAAAAATAAATTTATTTATATAAATTTTTTTATCATGGTAAATCAATCCATGATTGATTTTATAAAATAAACCATTCCATGGTTCATTTTAATTTCCATGAAAAATAAACCAAACCATGGTTTATATAAAAATTTTATATCATCCATAATTTTATAAAACAAACCACACTTGATTTATTTTATAAATTGAACCAAACAATTTGGTTCCCTCCCTTTGTTGTGGCCGGCCAAGCAAAGAGGGTGGGGACCCTCTTTGGTCGGCCTATCCAAGCCACGCCTCAATGAATTAAACTCGTTTAATTCATCTATTAAGTCTTCAAAAGACTTAGCCATTTTACGCTTCCGATGCGTCTCTGAAAAATTCAGATTCGACTTATCGTTTGGTTCAACCAAACCTAATCTCTCTTGATTGGAAAATCCAATTTTCAAATCGTTTTAAATCCCTCGGATTACTCGTAGTGCGTGTGACTAAATAGGCTTTCGATTTATGTTGGTCGTCTATAATTAACAAATTATAGAACGATCATGAGTGACACTTAGTAGTATATCATGATCCCCAATTAATCGAAAGATCAACGGTTGACCTCAGAAATAATTCTGAAACCCTTCAGCAGCTATAATGAATCGTGCCTCATTCCCTTCACCATCTTATACCCACTTGGTTCAGGACATGGTCTATGTGTGTCAGTCCCCACTAGGCTGACTACGTCACACCTAGCCCAATTAACATTTTCTCGTCCTACGGATTCTAATTACTCTCATGTATTTAAGAGATTCATACTCTGAACATGTCATGCTCTGGCCAGAGGCTTCGAGTAACAATCCGATGATAGGCCTTGGGTATACATCTCCTCGCAAGGAGTGGTGAATCCTTTGTAGGCTGTTCAAACATCTTCGGGCACTTCAGCTTATACCCAATCATCCTGGGTCCACACCTCCTTGGAGATGCTTGCTTAAGATGTCAAAGTATAAGTCTCCATGACCAAGATGACTTGAACATCGCATGTCAAAGGAACATCGCACTTAAGCTGCAGTAAGAACTTCATTGACATTTCTATATGTAGACTACCATATGATGTTTTACAGCCAGTCACTCCAATGAACTAGTTTCCTTAACTAGCATTCATGTTTATCTCCGGGCATCCCAATGTCACCAGCCAGTGAGAATCAGCTAATTAGAGAATAACCCATGCTAGTCTCAATAGAATTGATAGTGTCCGTATTTATCAATTCATCGACTAGGGACAATTTCAATACTTCACAATTGCATATGTAGAGATAATCACTAGTTGTGAATTCATCACAAATTCCCTCATGCTGTGAATTGTATTGCGGGCATTCAGTAAATGAGTTCAAGATCTCAATCAAATACATAAACATGTATACTCAAATAGTGAATATTCATTTATTAAAATAAATGTTACAATCATAAGGCGATTGCCTTAGGACACTTTTCTCTAATCACTAACAAACTCCCACTTGGCCTAATGCCAATCGCTACGGTATCCAATACCACAGGCTCTAACATGACCCTCATACTTGCTTTGAGGCAAGGCCTTAGTTAAAGGATCCGCTAAATTTGTTTCAGAGAGAATTTTCTCAATTTGTATATCATTCCTACTTATAATCTCTCTGATCAAATGATAGCGGTGAAGCACATGTTTGGATCGCTGATGAGACCTTGGTTCCTTTGCTTGTGCAATAGCTTCATTGTTGTTGCAATAAATCGGTATTGCTTCATCAATGGTTGGAACCACACCAAGTTCTGAGACAAACTTCTTGATCCAGACTGCTTCCCTTGCTGCTTCCGAAGCTGTAATATATTCCGCTTCCGTGGTAGAATCCGCTACGGTGTCTTGCATGGAACTCTTCGAACTTATTGCGCCTCTATTCAAAATAAATACGTATCCAGACTGAGATTTGGAGTCATCCTTATCTGTCTGGAAACTGGCATCTGTATACCCACGTATTACCATATCACCTTCTCCATATATTATGAACACATCCATAGTTCTTCTTAAGTACTTTAGGATTGTCTTGACAGCCGCCCAATAATCCATTCCTGGATCAAACTGGTATTTGCTTGTGACGCTCAGAGCATACGATACATTGGGCCTAGTACATAGCATACATGATAGATCCTATCGCGGATGCATAAGAAATCTTATTCATGCAAATCCTCTCGTCTTCTGTGCGTGGACAAATAGACTTCGAAAGGTTGATCCCATGCCTGATGGGAAGGTATCCTTTCTTGGATTCCGACATGCTAAACCTTTCTAGCACTCGATCTATATATGTAGACTGTGAAAGACCAAGCAACCGTTTTGATCTATCTCTATAGATTCTAATCCCAAGGATATAGGTTGCTTCTCCCAGGTCTTTCATGGTGAAAGTTTTAGACAACCAAATTTTAACTGACTGTAAGACTGATATATCGTTTCCTATATGTCATCGACATATAACACTAGGAATACGACTGCACTTCCACTAACCTTCTTGTACACACAAGGTTCGTCAGGATTTTGTGAGAAATCAAACTCTTTGATTGTCTCATCAAAATGGATGTTCTAGCTCCTGGATGCTTGCTTTAGTCCATATATGGATCGTCGAAGCTTACATACTTTGGTTTTATCAACCGATGTGAAACCTTCAGGTTGTATCATGTATACATCCTCAAGCAGGTTTCCATTAAGGAAAGCTATTTTCACATCCATTTTCCATATCTCATAATCATAATGAGCTGCTATGGCCAGGAGCATCTGAATGGATTTAAGCATAGCTACTGGCGAATAGGTTTCGTCATAATCAATTCCTTGTTTCTGACGATATCCTTTTGCCACTAATCTAGCCTTAAAGGTAACAACATTACCTTCCATGTCGGTTTTCTTCTTGAAAACCCACTTGCACCCTATGGGCTTAATCCCTTCAGGTGGGTTAACCATGTCCCATACTTGATTTTCGTACATGGAATCCATTTCCGACTTCATGGCTTCAAGTCATTTATCCCTTTCTGAATTTTTCAGAATATCTTCATAACTGATAGGTTCGTCATCGCTAATGAGTAACATGTCGTTCGATTCACTTATGAGAAATCCGTATCTCTCTGGTATATTGCGTGTCCTATCAGACCTACGAAGAAGTGGTGTTGTTTTAGGTTCAACTGATAGCTCATCATTATGAGTTATCGGTTGTGGGTCTAGACTAGGTGTCTCTGTAATGTCTATTGGAGTTTCTTGAACTTCTTCAAGTTCAATGCTACTCCCACTGTTTTCTTGTAAAAGAAATTCTTTTTCTAGAAATACAGCATGCCTTGAAACAAACACCTTTTGTTCCAAGGGATGATAGAATTGGTAACACTTTGTTTCCTTAGGGTATCCAATAAATAGACATTTATCAGACTTAGCATCCAATTTGTCTGATATAGTCCGTTTTACATAAGCAGGACAACCCCATATCTTTAGGTGAGATAAATGAGGTTTCTTACTATTCCACGTCTCATATGGAGTAGTAGTGACTACCTTGGTCGGGACTCTGTTTAGCATGTAAACAGCTGTCTTAAGCGCATAGCCCCAAAAGGATTTTGGAAGAGTTGCATGATTCACCATAGATCTAACCATGCCCATCAAGGTTCGGTTACGCCTCTCAGATACACCATTATGCTGTGGTGTATATGGCGAAGTCCATTGAGACAATATCCCATTGTTCCTAAGATAATCATGAAACTCTTGACTTAAGTATTCACCACCCCGATCGGATCGAAGTATCTTAATACTTTTGCCAAGCTGTTTCTCTACTTCACTTCTGAACTCTTTGAATTTCTCAAAAGCTTTAGATTTGTGTTTCATTAAGAACACATACCCGAATCGTGAGTGATCATCGATAAAGGTAATGAAGTAGCTATAGCCTCATTGTGCAAGAGTTGACATTGGTCCACATACATCAGTATGTATTAGACCAAGCAATTCTCCCACTAGTTTACCTTTTCCGGAAAAGAGTAATTTGGCCATCTTGCCTTTTAAGCATTATTTGCATGTATCAAATGAACCGGATTCAAATGATTCCAGAATTCCACATCGGTGTAATTTGGTCTTGCGTTTCTTGCTTATATGGCTAAGACGACAATGGCACGTGTAGGAGTCTATTTGATTATCTATTCGAGCACGTTTGTTGCTAACTTCGATATTGAAAATGTCACCGGATAAATCTAACGTGTAGATACCATTGCATAATGTTCCGGTCCCATAAAGAACACCATTTAAAATTATGTAACAACAATTGTTACTAAAAGTTAAATGGTAACCCTTTTCATTCAAGCATGAAATAGATACAACGTTCTTTATTAACGAAGGAACAAAATAACAATATCCAATTCTAAGACAGGTCCAGTAGGGAGCTTTAGCAAATATGTTCTGATGGAAATAGTAGCAATTTTTGCTCCATTTCCAACTCGCAAATTCGTTTCTCCCTTGACAAGTCTTCCTCTATTCCTTAGCCCCTGTATGTCATTACATATATGTGAGCTACACCCAGTATCAAGTACCCAGGTATACGAGGAAATAGAGTGACATTCAATAACGAAGATGCCTGAAGAGGATGGGGCATCAGATGCCTTCTTCTTCAAGGACTCAAGATAAACCTTGCAGTTTCTTCGCCAGTGGCCCTCCTTGACGCAGTGATGACAAGTGCCTTTTGGTGCCTATTCAATCCTTTTGTCCTTAGTTAACTTATTGGTGTCCAAAATGGAACGTAAATTCAGAGAAGACATGATCAGGTGATTATCCTATAAATACAAATTGAGGTTATGTGATGAGAAGAATGCATCAATATACAATGAATGTTTGCATAAATCATTAGATTGTTAACTCATTATCAAGTATGCAACATTATACATAGCACCCAACTGCACCTCTCTTTACATCGACCTTGGTTGTGGCACAACAAATCGATGCTCCAAGCTTAAGGCTGACCCATTAATCAAGAAATAGTTTTAATATGGTTGGAGCTCATTCAACCATTTAGTCAGGCTTGGATGTGTCCAACAACCAAAACTAAGGATTGACCTCTGACTCCAACTATATTAATCATAAACTAATTCCATGGTTTGAATATGTTGAGGTTCAAGTCGGGCATGGATGTGTCCATCAACCCAAACGAGAAACAAAACTCCGGTTCTAACCATATTAATGGAAGGTGTTGGCCTTAATATTTTGTATGGGGTTTTGGGTCTCATCCTTTTTCTTTTAAGCACATTCATGACATATAATTATGACATGTTCTAACGATTTTCTTAATAAAGTATGTATGTGACTTAATTTATCAAGTCTCATTAATTAAATTAGGAACCGGATTTCCTAATTCTAATTTCACACTTTATTCAAGGAATTGTTTTGGGAAACAATTTCCTAAATTGTCATAATTAATTTCGGAAATAATATGCTTAAGACTTTGATTTCTCTAAATCAAATCTTATTAAATTAAGAGACAGATTCCCTTAATTCAACCACATATTATTTTCATGAAAATCTTATTTAAAGAAATATACTCTATAGGAAACAATTTTCCTAATTAATTTTGGAGACAATAATATGTAAGAGCATCGCCTCATAAATTAAATGAGGAAATTATCGTTTGAGAATCACCTCAAAATTTCCAAGATTTGATCACATATTTTATTTATGAAAAATTAATATCAATAAATAACTTAATTTGGACGGCTCCCCGAGGCTCAATCCAAAATAATAATTTATTGATAATATAATTTGGACGGCTCCCCAAGGCTTAATCTAAATTAAACATTTGACAATTTAAATTCAATTTAGGAAATTTAATTATAACAACTAACTTTAAATTGGACGGCTCCCCGAGGCTCAATCCAAAATAAAGAATTTTGTATATAATTTAATTTCTAATTATATATTTAAATGTCAATTAATATTCCCATAATTTGTCTAGACTTTCTTGAAAGAAAGTGCCCAAAATTGCGAGCTTTCCATAAATGGAAAGTTTCCAAAAATAAAAAAAATTCAGAATAATTGTAAGTTTCTGGTACAAAGAAAACTTACGTATTTCCAAAATTGGAAAATTTCCAAAATAGGAAATTTCTAAACTTGAAAAGTTTCCAAAAAAGGAAGGTTTTCACAATTATCATAAAATTTCAGAAACAGGGATATTTCAAAAGTTTGCGAAATTTCATGAGGATTTCGAAACTTTGAAATTCCTAAATCTAAAATTTACCATAATTGGAAAATTTTCCAAAATTGAGATCATGACAAAGTTTTCCGCAAAACAATTATATAATTATGTCGAACACTAACCGGCTCTGATACCACTGTTGGGACCGGGTGCATGTTGACATGGATACAGGTTCGTAATTTTAAAATTAATTACGTGCAGCGGATGGTTTAGCATAAATAATTTCTCAAATTATTTAACCACACATCTAAGCATGCAACCTTATGTTGTGTAGACATGATCATATATTTAAAATTTTGCAGAAATATAAACTAATTTACTTGTTACCTCCCGTAACTCGATGAAAGGGACAATATCCAACCGTAAGCGTCTCTTGGAAGCTCCGCCTCTATTCGCGTCCATGCCGAGTTTTCTTCGGGATGACTTCGCAAAGCCATGAGTCTCGTGTCGACAAGAACTACTAGATCCTCCAAGGACACGACAAGACTACCAAGAGAGAAGTCGGAAGACTAACCACCAAGTGAAGAACGGAATCAAGATTCCGGAAGGAAGGAAGGAGTTGCGCCCACTTCTTCTCCTTGCGGCAGCTGCTTGGTGACCGAAGGTGGCTGATCGCCGGAGCTTGGATGCCGGAGAAGGAGGCCGGTGGTAGCAGTGGCTCACGGCAGCAGGGCCCCTCCTTTTGGCCGGCGGCACAAGAGAAGGGAGAGGGAGAGAAGGAGAGGGAGAGAGCTTATTGCTTAATCTCTTGGATTGATTTCCAAGCCTTGCCTTGGTTCCTTTATATAGTGGCCTCTCAACCGCTAAGTCCCCTTTTTCTTATGGAATAAATTTTCATAAGAAATTTATCATATAAATTTTCTATGACTTATTCCATCGTGCCAAGTCTTGATTTTATATCATGGTTAAAATCATATTTTAATTCATGATAAAAATCGACCAAGTCTCTTTTTTCTTATGGAATAAATTTTCATAAAAAATTTATCATATAAATTTCTTTATATAAATTTCTTTATCATGGTAAATCAATCCATGATTGATTTTATAAAATAAAATAAACCAATCCATGGTTCATTATAATTTCCATGGAAAATAAATTTCTTTATATAAATTTCTTTATATAAATTTCTTTATCATGGTAAATCAATCCATGATTGATTTTATAAAATAAACCAATCCATGGTTCATTTTAATTTCTATGAAAAATAAACCAAACCTTGGTTTATATAAAAAATTTATATCATCCATAATTTTATAAAACAAACCACACTTGATTTATTTTATAAATTGAACCAAACAATTTGGTTCCCTACCTTTGTTGTGGCCGGCCCAGCAAAGAGGGTGGGGACCCTCTTTGGCTGGCCTATCCAAGCCACGCCTCAATGAATTAAACTCATTTAATTCATCTATTAGTCTTCAAAAGACTTAGGCATTTTAGCCTTCCGATGCGTCTCTGAAAAATTCAGATTCAACTTATCGTTTGGCTCAACCAAACCTAATCTCTCTTGATTGGAAAATCCAATTTTCAACTCATTTTAAATCCCTCGGATTACTCGTAGTACGTGTGACTAAATAGGCTTTCGATTTATATTGGCCGTCTATAATTAACCAATTATAGATCGATCATGAGTGGCACCTAGTAGTACATTATGATCCCCAATTAATCGAAAGATCAACAGTTGACCTCAGAAACAATTCTGAAACCCTTCAGCAGCTATAATGAATAGTGCCCCATTCCCTTCGCCATCTTATACCCACTTGGTTCAGGACATGGTCTATGTGTGTTAGTCCCCACTAGGTTGACTACGTCACACCTAGCCCAAGTAACGTTTTCTCGTCCTACGGATTCTAATTACTCTCATGTATTTAAGAGATTCATACACTGAACATGTCATGCTCTGGCCAGAGGCTTCGAATAACAATCCGATGATAGGCCTTGGGTATACATCTCCTCGCAAGGAGTGGTGAATCCTTTGTAGGTTGTTCAAACATCTTCGGGCACTTCGGCTTATACTCAATCATCCTGGGTCCACACCTCCTTGGAGATGCTTGCTTAAGATGTCAAAGTATAAGTATCCATGACCAAGATGACTTGAACACCGCAAGTCAAAGGAACATCGCACTTATGCAGCAGTAAGAACTTCATTGACATTTCTATATGTAGATTACCATATGAAGTTTTACAGCCAGTCACTCCAATGAACTAGTTTCCTTAACTAGCATTCATATTTATCTCCGGACATCCCAATGTCACCAGCCAGTGAGAATCAGCTGATTAGAGAATATCCCATGCTAGTCTCAACAGAATTGATAGTGTCCGTATTTATCAATTCATCGACTAGGGACAATTTTAATACTTCACAATTGCACATGTAGAGATAATCACTAGTTGTGAATTCATCACAAATTCCCTCATGCTGTGAATTGTATTGCGGACATTCAGTAAATGAGTTCATGATCTCAATCAAATACATATACATGTATACTCAAATAGTGAATATTCATTTATTAAAATAAATGATTACAATCATAAGGCGTTTGCTTAGGACACTTTTCTCATATCACTAACAACTACCACACCAAGTGTCCATAGAAGAAGGAGCTTAAGAAAATGGGACACTTGAGGAGAAGGGAGAAAGAAGAAAGGAGGAAGCAAAGCTCACAACAAGGAGGAACTTCAAGGGTAAGGGAGGTAATTCCTAACCCTAAGTTAAAATTCAATTCAAATTCATGTTCCTCTATGTATGGTAAAAATAATGTTAATTATCCATCCATGCATGCTAGAATTCATGAAAAATGCTTAATGGTGCATAATTTTGGATTTAGATACAATGATAGGACTTGTGTTAACAAGGTAGATCATAACCCTAAGAAATGCATGCATCATGATAGACCTAAGACTTTGGTATCTAATGATCAAGATATTAATCCCAAGAAGGGAGGCAAAGTGCCTAGAAAAGAGGATAGGTCTAGGAATGTCCAAAGTGGACATATGGAATCCAAGGTTAAAGGTTTGGAAAGGGAAAATCAAGTCTTGAGGGCAAGGCTTGATACATTGGAAAAGACTCTAGAATAATTCCAGATTAGATCTAAGGGTTTGGATATAGTGTTGGGTAGCTTAAAACCAAACTATGATAGATCGGGGTTGGGCTACCGGTCTAAGACCTTCAAGGACAACAAAAGGAAATATGCTGGGAAGGCATATCATCATGGCAAGAAGAAGTCTAAGGATGGCAAGGGGGTGCCATTCAAAGGTGAAAAGGGTAACTTAACCGAGGACAAGGTGTCCAAGGTTAAGAAGGTTAGATTTGTAGGCCAAGAATCATCGGTGGCACACCGGTGTGGCTTAGTGTGGATTGAGCCGCCTAGGGAGGTGGCTAGGGCTAAGAGCTCAAGGGGAGCTCTAGGTGTTTGATCGAGAAAACACGATAAAGGGGAGGGGGGTAAATATCGTGAAAACGTTTCGGATTAGAAAAGAGAATGCGTAGCAGAAAATTAAAACAAAACAGACACGAACACAAGGATTTTTTACTTGGTTCGGAGTCGCGGTCAGCTCCTACTCCAAGGCCCACGGTCCTAGACCGTTTACCGCGGGCAATTCTATAATCGTGCAAGTTTTTACAAAGGTTTATATAGTAATGGTGCAGTAAAAAGAACAGTTATACTCTTCGTTACCGATGCCCGATGTAGATCGTACATCAGTGTGGAGGGTCGTCGTCGGTGCTTGAATCTCGAGATTGGAGGTTTCCGGAGCAGAGTTCATGAGTCGAAGAGCGTAGAGGCGTTGGAAAAGTTGATACCAAAGCCTTAGGGATCGAGCCCATTTTATACTGCTCCTGGGGGCGCCCGGGACGCTGGGGGCGCCTGACACGTGCCTTCGGATCCGAGAACTCTCATCCGAAGATCGGTCAGAGCTTATCCTTCCAAAATCGAGCTCGGAGCTGACGAGGCCGGCTGGGACATTGGGGGCGCCCCGGTTGACTTGGTCTGCTAGCTTCTCGGCTGAACATGCTTCGATCACTTGGTTGGCTTTGACCCAGGGCGCCCGATTTTAGTAATATGAGAGAAGTGACTTAAGGCAATCGCCTTATGATTGTAAACATTTATTTTAATAAATAAAAATTCACTATTTGAGTATACATATTTGTGTATTTGATTGGGATCTTAAACTCATTTACTGAATGTCCGCAATACAATTCACAGCATGAGAGAATTTGTGATGAATTCACAACTAGTGATTATCTCTACGTGTGCAATTGTGAAGTATTGAAATTGTCCCTAGTCGATGAATTGATAAATACGGACACTATCAATTCTGTTGAGACTAGCATGAGTTATTCTCTAATCAGCTGATTCTCACTGGCTGGTGACATTGGGATGTCCGGAGATAAATATGAATGCTAGTTAGGGAACTAATTCATTGGAGTAACTGGCTGTAAAACTTCACATGGTAGTCTATATATATAGACATGTCAGTGAAGTTCTTACCGCAACTTAAGTGCGATGATCCTTTGACTTGCGGTGTTCAAGTCATCTTGGTCATGGAGACTTATACTTTAACATCTTAAGCAAGCATCTCCAAGGAGGTGTGGACTCAGGATGGTTGGGTATAAGCCGAAGTGCCCGAAGATCTTTGAACAGTCTACAAAGGATTCACCACTCCTTGCGAGGAGATGTATACCCAAGGCCTATCGTCGGATTGCTACTCAAAACCTCTGGCCAGAGCATGACATGTTTAGAGTATGAGTCTCTTAAATACATGAGAGTAATTAGAAATCCAAAGGATGAGAGAATGTTACTTGTGCTAGGTGTGACGTAGTCAGCCTAGTGGGGACTGACACACACAGACTATGTCCTGAACCAAGTGGGTATAAGATGGTGAAGGGAATGAGGCACGATTCATTAGAGCTGCTGAAGGGTTTCAGAATTACTTCTGAGGTCAATCGTTGATCTTTCGATTAATTGGGGGTCATGATCTACTACTAGGTGCCACTCATGATCGTTCTATAATTGGATGATTATAGACGGCCAATATAAATCGAAAGCCTATTTAGTCACACGCACTACGAGTAATCCGAGGGATTTAAAATGAGTTGAAAATTAGATTTTCCGATCAAGAGAAATAAGTCGTATCTGAGTTAATCAGAGGCGCAACGGAAGCTTAAAATGGCTAAGTCTTTTGAAGGCTTATTGGGCGAATTAAATGAGTTTAATTCGCGATGGGATCGGCTCGGTTTGGCCGGCCAAAGAGGGTGCCAACCCTCTTTGGTTTGGCCGGCCACTAAAAAGGGGAGAAACCAATTTATTTGGTTTAATTAATAAAATAAATCTAGCGCGATTTTATAAATTATGGATAAATAAATTGATATATAAAGAAATTTATATAAAGAGATTTATAAAGAAATTTGTAGAAATTTATTCTTTTTATGGAAATTAAAATAAACCATGAAATGGTTTAATTTTAATTAATAAAATCAATTATGAATTGATTTTTCCATGATAAAAAAATTTTATACAGATTTTATTCCATAATTTAAAGAGAGATATATTTGTTTTATTATAAAGTTAGTTATAATAAAACTTAGTTTAATGGAATAATTCATAAGAAATTTTATAAGATAAAATTCTTATGAAAAATTTATTCCGTTAAAGGGGAGACTTGGCAAGGAAGAGGCTACTATATAAAGGAACCAAGGCTAGGCTTGAATTCCTCAATTGAGTTATCAAGAGATCTAGTAGTTCTCTCCCTCTCTCTCTTATTCTCTGCCCCTCTCTTCCCTTAGGGCCGGCGCCCATCTTCATCCCTTAGGGCCGGCGCCCACTTCCTCCCCTAGGGTCGGCGCACATCCCAAGGGTGGCCGAGAGCTTCATCCTCCAAGAAGGTGCCGAAGAAAAAGAAGCGGATCGCGACTCCTTCCTTCCTACCCAGAATTTAGATTCCGTTTCTTGGTGGTTAGTTTCCTTTCTTCACTCTTGATATTCTAGTTGTGCCTTTAGAGAATCTAGTAGTTCTCGTTGGCACAAATCTCGTGACTTTGCGAAGTCATCCCGAAGAGAACTCGGCGTGGACGCGAATAGAGGCGGAGCTTCCAAGGGACGCTACGGTTGGATCTCGTCCCTTACTTCGAGTTACGCGAGGTACTAAGTAAATTAGTTTACTTTTCCACAATGTTTTAATTTATGATCATGTCCACACATCATAAGGTTGCATGCTAGATACGTGGTTAAAATAATTTGAGAAATTATTTTATGCTAATTCTTCCGCTGCACGTAAAAATTTAAAATTTTGCGAACCCGTATCCTTGTCAACATGCACCCGGTCCCAACAGTGGTATCAGAGCCGGTTAGTGTTCGACATAATCATATAATTATTTTGCGGAAAACTTTGTCATGATCTCAAATTTAGAAAAAAAATTCAATTATGGAAACTTTCCAATTATAATAAATTTTAGATTTAGGAATTTCAAAGTTTGGAAATCCTCATGAAATTTTGCAAACTTTTGAAATATCCTAGTTTCTGAAATTTTATGATAATTGTGAAAACTTCCCATTTTTGGAAACTTTCTAATTTTAGAAATTTCCAATTTTAGAAATATGTAAGTTTTCTTTGTACCAAAAACTTACAATTATTCTGAAAACCTATTATGAAATCTCGCAATTTTGGGCACTTTCTTTCAAGAAAGTCTAGACAAATTTATGTATCATTAATTGACAATTAAATTCGAATTGGTTTTAAATTATTAACAAAATTCTTTATTTTGGATTGAGCCTCGGGGAGCCGTCCAATTTAAAGTTAGTTGTTGTAATTTAATTTCCCATTTTGAATAAAATTGTCATGTTTGATTTGGTTACGCCTCGGGGATCGGACTGTAACGCCCGCTTTATTTTTATTTTTTCATAAGCGGCGTTACGTTAACATGCTTAGGGCATGTAGACATTATAAGGCAGCGGAATAACTTTAACTTATACATGCCCTGTTACCAATCTTAACTTAATGACATAGGAATCTTAGCATATTAACTTTGAACTTAAGCATCATATCATATCATGTCATACGTAACGTCATATCATAAGGTTCCATAGGTCATTATTCAGACATATAAGTAACCAAGGTGAAGTTCTAGCATAAACAGTAAACATAGAGTTTCCTGGGCCAAGTCACTACTACACACATGCGTTCTTGCCCTCCTGCTGCTTCCATCATTGTCCCCTTGAATGATCTGCGGTATAAGGAAATAAGACTATAAGCACACAGGCTTGGTAAGACTTTTTCCTACTCACAAAACCATTCATCATTCATCATCTCATAATGAGCACATGAAAACATTAACATACTTGGTGCTCTGCTTAGAACATAACATCTTAAATCACTTATCATATACATAGCATGGCATGAACATAAACATAGTAAACCTTCTAAGCATGGCATGATACATGGCATTAGCATAAACATAGTGAACATTCTTAGCATGGCATAATACAAGGCATAAACATAAACATAGTGAACATCCTAAGCATAGCATGATACATGGCATAAACATAACCATAGTAGACATTCTAAACATGGCATAATTCATGGCATAAATATAAACATGATAGACATTCAAAACATGGCATAATTCATGACATAAATCATTCATTCTCATGCATACTTCTTAACCTGGAACGTAAGCATAACATCCTATCAACATAGTATAATGCATAACATGGATGGATGCATGAGTGGAATGCATATACATAAGGATGCTTAACTTTTTAAAACATACTTTTAATTGCTTAAACATAATCATCATAACATCATTTGGGGTCCTCGGCTTGTACCACATACATACATCATAGCGCGCATCCCTAGCAAGTCCGAGGTCGCGAGCCCCGACTTACTAGGGTAAGGACAGCATAGTCGGTAGTCCCCGAATCGAGGCGTTCTTAAGGTGCCCATCCCTGTTGCACAGCTCCGGTAGTGCCAGAACCGTGGACAACTTCGGTAGTCCAAAACCGGGGCGTTCTTAAGGTGCCCATCCCTTGGACCCATACTTCGGTCCGGTACAAGCCCATACATAAAGTAAAATACTTTTCATGTGTCATCATTCATCATACATTCATAGCATAACCATGTTACATAAAGCTTGACTTAACACATGCTTGTCCTTTCATTGTTCATTCTTATTGCATAACATCATGATGCCTGTAAGGCATGAGCATTATCTTCATTCATAAACATGGTATGCATCTTCTTTCATAAGCATGACATGCATCTTTATTCATACAACATGGCATGCATCATTCTTATCATGAACATAAACATAACATTCTTATCATGAACATAAACATAACATTCTTATCATGGCATCGTTCTTATCATGAACCTAACATAACATACCTATCATAGCATTATTCTTATCGTGAACATAACCCTATCATACTTATCATGGCATCATTAATATCATGAATATAAATCTATCATACTTATCATGGCATCATTCATATCATAAACATACACAATAACTTAGCATGGTTCTTAACATATCATGAGCATATAACGTAGCATGGTTCTCTACATCACCTAAGCATGCATAGGTAGGATTTCCATAACATTCTACCTACCATTCAAATACATGGCCTAAAACATAAACATTCATGATAACCCTATTAAACATGGCATCCAATCATAAACATAAACATAAAAGCATAAAACATGATGCTTGAACATTAGGGTTATGGTTAACATGATTTCTACCACATGCTTGATCCTATACATATAAATACTTAATGGTAAACATGAACTATCATTCTTTGAGCACTATCTCCACCCCAAACCCTAAATCCAAGGCTTGGCCGAAACTTCAAGGTGGAGTTCCATCCATTCCATAAACATGTAATATAGCATAAGGTAAAGGAACCACCATACATCATTTATGAGACCCTAGGAAGTCATTGGGCTCATGATTAGGGTTAACCCTAACCCTTAGGCCACATTCCTAGGGCTGGCCAAAACTTATAAGGCCATGGGGAGTATGGAAAAATTCTATTAAAATCCCCAATAAATCATGAAACACTAATTACATCTTACCATAGAGCCATTGGAGCCCTTACTTGAAATAAATCTTAACTTTTACCCTATTAACCCTTCTTAGCCGAAACTTGTAGAGTCCCAAAGCCATGTGAAAATTCACATAATAACCTTCCATCACCCTTATATCATGGCAACACATAAACATATGCTTGAAGTTAAAGACTCAACCCTAACCCTTGGGTCCTTGAGGTTGGCCGAAACATATAGGGCCTCTAGGGTACCCCAAAAATTCTCAAAAATTGTATTTATCCTCTGAACATCATGAGAAAACATTAAACAACATTTTGGAGATTTTTAGCATCATTAAGGACCCTTAAACATTGTGGCCGAAACCCTAGGGTATCCTAGGGTGCTTGCTTTGTTTCTTTCATGTTGGCCGAAACTCTAGGGTATCCTAGGGTACTCCAAAAATTCCCAAAAATTATACTTAACCTCTAAACATCATAAGCGAACATTAAATAGCATTATAAAGATTTTTAGCATAATTATAGATCTTAAAATCATGGTGGCCGAAACCCATAACCTAAGGTTCTTGGTTTTCTTTCCTTTCAACATCAAATCCAAAAACCAACCAATATATCATACTAAAAATCATGAAAATCATAAAGAACTATTATACCATAGGTGAGGGAGTCTTACCTTGGGATTTCTTGATTTTTAGACCTTAAAAGAGAAAGAACTTGTAGAGCTCTTGACCCTTGATCCCTCCTTGCCCTTGTACTCTTGTGAAGACCTTAGATCTAGGAGATGAAGCCTTGGTGGAAGCTTTTCCAAGGGAGAACTCCCTTGGAGGTATTCGGCTAGAATGAGGGAGAAGGAGAGGAGGAAATGCAATTGAAAGAAGAGAGAAAGAAACTCCCAACCCCCCTATTTATCACCCATTAAAGAGGTAAATGAAGAGTCTCTCCATGACCCTTCATCTTCTTTTAAGCCTCAACCAATATCCACTTCATTCCCTCATAACATTCTCTTGCTAGGTGAGTTGGTTAAAGCATACATGGTTGTACAAGAGGTCCAAGGTTCAATCCTTGGCTCATGCACCTTTATTTTTATTTTATTTTTATTTCATTTATTTTATTATTTTTATTTTCCTAAATTCCGAAAATCCCCCTAAAATCACCCATAATTATGCTAATATTCCTAAATAAAATTCTGTTATATTTATATTAATTTTACCTAATTAATACCCATTTTTGGAGCCCATTTAAAGCTCATTAGTACCTAGTTTTCTCAATTTAAATGAGAAAACATGGATTTTTAGGCCAAATTTTACATAATTATTTCTAGGCCCCTCGGAAAATTATCTAGACATGCTCAATATTTTAAGAAAATATTAAGAGAATTTTCCAGGTCGTTACACGGACCAAATTGGATTTATGATAAATTTCTTTTCTTTGGGTATCTGAGCCTCGGGGAGCCACCCTTAGAAAATAATTTGTTGTAATTAATTAATCCATGAATAAAATATGTGATCAAATCTTGAAATTTTAATTTAAGAGATGATGCTCTTACATATTGTTGTCTCCAAAATTAATTAGGAAAATGGTTTCCTATAGAGTTTTCTTAAAAGTGATTTTCATGAAAATAATATGTAATTGAATTAAGGGAATTGTCTCTTAATTTAATATGATTTGATTTAGAGAAATCAAAGTCTTAAACATATTATTTCCGAAATTGATTATGACAATTTAGGAAATTATTTCCCAAAACAATTCCTTGAATAAAGTATGAAATTAGAATTAGGAAATCCGGTTCCTAATTCAATTAATGAGACTTGATAAATTAAGTCACATACATACTTTATTAAGAAAATCGTTAGTCATGACATAATTCAATGTCATGAATGTGCTTAGAAAAGAAAGGATGAGACCCAAAACCCCTTATAAAATATTAAGGCCAACACCTTCCATTAATATAGTTAGAATTGGAGTTTTGTTTCTCGTTTGGGTTGATGGACACATCCAAGCCCGGCTTGAACCTCAACATGTTCAAACCATGGAATTAGTTTATGAATAATATAGTTGGAGTCAGAGGTCAATCCTTAGTTTTGGTTGTTGGACACATCCAAGCCTGACTAAATGGTTGAATGAACTCCAACCATATTAAAACTATTTCTTGATTAATGGGTCAGCCTTAAGCTTGGAGCATCGATTTGTTGTGCCACAGCCAAGGTCGATGTAAAGAGAGGTGCAGTTGGGTGCTATGTATAATGTTGCATACTTATTAATGAGTTAACAACAAAATGATTTATGCAAACATTCAATTAATTGATAGCATAAAGTGATAGTTACATATATGTGATATGTAATCGGCATAATTACCTACCTTTATAGCTAAGAATGACTTGATGGCCACAGC
>JAGFNQ010006997.1:103945-161450 GCA_024364735.1 Boesenbergia rotunda
ATCATTCATCATCTCATAATGAGCACATGAAAACATTAACATACTTGGTGCTCTACTTAGAACATAACATCTTAAATCACTTATCGTATACATAGCATGGCATGAACATAACATAGTAAACCTTCTAAGCATGGCATGATACATGGCATAAACATAAACATAGTGAACATTCTGAGCATGGCATAATAATTGGCATGAACGTAAACGTAGTAAACCTTCTAAGCATGGCATGATACATGGCATAAACATAAACATAGGGAACATTCTAAGCATGGCATAATACATGGCATAACATAAACATGATGAACATAATACTTAGCATGAACATAAACATGATGAACGTTCTTCCTATCATAACATATGAACATTTTCTTAACATTATCATGGCATAGATCATTTATTCTCATGCAGATTTCTTAACATGAAGCGTAAGCATAAAATCTTATCATCATAGCATAATGCATAACATGAATGGATGCATGAGTGGAATGCATATACATAAGGATGCTTAACTTTTAAAACATACTTTTAATTGCTTAAACATAATCATCATAACATCATTTGGGGTCCCCGGCTTGTACCACATACATACATCATAGCGCGCATCCCTAGCAAGTCCGAGGTCGCGAGCCCCAACCTACTAGGGTAAGGACAGCATAGTCAGTAGTCCCCGAACCGAGGCGTTCTTAAGGTGCCCATCCCTGTTGCACAGCTTCGGTAGTGCCAGAACCGTGGACAGCTTCGGTAGTCCAAAACCGGGGCGTTCTTAAGGTGCCCATCCCTTGGACCCATACTTCGGTCCGGTACAAGCCCATACATAAAGTAAAATACTTTTCATGTGTCATCATTCATCATACATTCATAGCATAACCATGTTACATAAAGCATGACTTAACACATGCTTGCCCTTTCATTGTTCATTCTTATTGCATAACATCATGATGCCTGTAAGGCATGAGCATTATCTTCATTCATAAACATGGTATGCATCTTCTTTCATAAGAACGACATGCATCTTTATTCATACAACATGGCATGCATCATTCTTATCATGAACATAAACATAACATACTTATCATGGCATCGTTCTTATCATGAACCTAACATAACATACCTATCATAGCATTATTCTTATCGTGAACATAACCATATCATACTTATCATGGCATCATTCATATCATGAACATAAATCTATCATACTTATCATGGCATCATTCATATCATAAACATACACAATAACTTAGCATGGGTCTTAACATATCATGAGCATATAACGTAGCATGGTTCTCTACATCACCTAAGCATGCATAGGTAGGATTTCGATAACATTCTACCTACCATTCAAATACATGGCCTAAAACATAAACATTCATGATAACCCTATTAAACATGGCATCCAATCATAAACATAAACATAAAAGCATAAAACATGATGCTTAAACATTAGGGTTATGGTTAACATGATTTCTACCACATGCTTGATCCTATACATATAAATACTTTATGGTAAACATGAGCCATCATTCTTTGAGCCCTAACTCCACCCCAAAGTCTAAATCCAAGGCTTGGCCGAAACTTCAAGGTGGAGTTCCATCCATTCCATAAACATGTAATATAGCATAAGGTAAAGGAACCACCATACATCATTTATGAGACCCTAGGAAGTCATTGGGCTCCTGATTAGGGTTAACCCTAACCTTTAGGCCACTTTCCTAGGGCTGGCTGAAACTTATAAGGCCATGGGGAGTATGGAAAAATTCCATTAAAATGCCCAATAAATCATGAAACACTAATTACATCTTACCATAGAGCCATTGGAGCCCTTACTTGAAATAAATCTTAACTTTTACCCTATTAACCCTTCTTGGCCGAAACTTGTAGAGTCCCTAGGCCATGTGAAAATTCACAGAGTCACCCTCCATCACCCTTATATCATGGCAACACATAAAACATATGCTTGAAGTTAAAGACTCAACCCTAACCCTTGGGTCCTTGAGGTTGGCCGAAACATATAGGGTCTCTAGGGTACCCTAAATATTCTCAAAAATTGTATTTATCCTCTGAACATCATGAGAAAACATTAAACAACATTTTGGAGATTTTTATCATCATTAAGGACCCTTAAACATGGTGGCCGAAACCCTAGGGCATCCTAGGGTGCTTGCTTTGTTTCTTTCATGTTGGCCGAAACCCTAGGGTATCCTAGGGTACTCCAAAAATTCCCAAAATTATACTCAACCTCTAAACATCATAAGGGAACATTAAATAGCATTATACAGATTTTTAGCATAATTATAGATCTTAAAATCCTTGTGGCCGAAACCCATAACCTAAGGTTCTTGGTTTTCTTTCCTTTCAACATCAAATCCAAAAACCAACCAATATATCATACTAAAAATCATGAAAATCATAAAGAACTATTATAACACAGGTGAGGGAGTCTTACCTTGGGATTTCTTGATTTTTAGACCTTAAAAGAGAAAGAACTTGTAGAGCTCTTGACCCTTGATCCCTCCTTGCCCTTGTACTCTTGTGAAGACCTTAGATCTAGGAGATGAAGCCTTGGTGGAAGCTTTTCCAAGGGAGAACTCCCTTGGAGGTGTTCGGCTAGAATGAGGGAGAAGGAGAGGAGGAAATGCAATTGAAAGAAGAGAGAAAGAAACTCCCAAACCCCCCCTATTTATCACCCATTAAAGAGGTAAATGAAGAGTCTCTCCATGACCCTTCATCTTCTTTTAATCCTCAATCAATATCCACTTCATTCCCTCTTAACATTCTCTTGCTAGGTGAGTTGGTTAAAGCATACATGGTTGTACAAGAGGTCCAAGGTTCAATCCTTGGCTCATGCACCTTTATTTTTATTTTATTTTTATTTCATTTATTTTATTATTTTTATTTTCCTAAATTCTGAAAATCCCCCTAAAATCACTCATAATTATGCTAATATTCCTAAATAAAATTCTTTTATATTTATATTAATTTTACCTAATTAATACCCATTTTTGGAGCCCATTTAAAGCTCATTAGTACCTAGTTTTCTCAATTTAAATGAGAAAACATGGATTTCTAGGCTAAATTTTACATAATTATTTCTAGGCCCCTCGAAAAATTATCTAGACATGCTCAATATTTTATGAAAATATTAAGAGAATTTTCCAGGTCGTTACAGTGAAGACCCTGGAATGTTTACTGTATCTTGTGAGATAGGGAGCACCACGCTACATGATGCCATGCTGGATTTAGGAGCTTCTATTAATGTCATGCCCAGGACAGTCTTCCAGATGCTTGGCATTGGCCCTCTACAGCCCACTGGAGTTGTGATTCAGCTAGCAGATAGAAGCCAGACCCGCCCGGCAGGAGTTATTGAAGATATTTTGGTAAACGTGAAGGAGTTGATTTTCCCTGCAGACTTCTACATTCTAGACATGGAATGAGAGTATCTTGCACGTAGATCCCCACTCATCCTTGGGAGGCCTTTTCTGAAGACTGCCAGAACAAAGATTGATGTTTATGCTGGCACACTTTCGTTGGAGGTGGGAGACACAGTAGTCCAGTTTAGTATTTTCGATGCCATGAAGGACCCTAGGGGAGATCACTATATTATGAGCATAGACACCCCAGATGAGACTGTTGAGGCACAGTTGATTGCTGATGATGGTGCATTTGACATAGTGGGAGAAGCTTTGATTTCAGAGGAAGCTGAGGACATGGATGGAAAAGAATGTGACAGCCTTGATTTCAAAACTAAAGCTTTACCGGACTTTTCTTATTTTTTATTTTGTGATGATATTGCTCTTGATAGTCCTAATCTTTTAAATAAGGTTGTTGCAGGTATTACTAAGGAGGCATGCACAGGAGATGATTCTACAGGTGTAGGGGATTGCACAGAGCCCCAGGGACCACCACCATTGACCGATACATTAGGAAATTCAGAGGACAATCCAGAAAGTGTAGGGACTTACATGATGGGAGCAAGAACCCAAGGATCACTTATTGCAGTTGAATATCCCCCAGAATTTGAACCTGAGATGGAGGTATTTCTTGTAGAATCAACAGATATTTTTCAGCACGATCAGGTAAGTATTTTTTCTTTTCCTTTAGAAAATTTCAGGGAGGTGTCTGGAATTGAACGTGAAGCATGTATTCATACATCATTTGTGAAAAATAATTATGAAAATTTTTTAGAGGCACCCAGACTTGATTTTATTCATTGCTATGATATTCTTGAGACAGATTATGTGAAAATTGATTGTGAAAATTTTTTAGAAGAGACCTAAATTGAAGTTGTTTATTGTGAAGAATCTCTTGCTATATCTTATGCTGAAATTGAGTGTGAAAAACTTATGGAGGTACCAGAGATTGATTTTATTGGCTGTGAAACATTTCTTAATATACCTTATGTAGAAACTGCTTGTGAAAAATTTCCTGAGGTACCAAAAATTGATTTTATTGGATGCGATGCATTTTTGGATACATTTTATGTAGAGATTGATGGTATTACACTTCTACCTTACCCTACACGCATAAGAAAGGTTTTACATGATTTTGCAGGGTCCTAGAGATTTCTTGAGTGGGTACTCCACCTAGACAGTCTTCAACCTCCTGGAAGGTTTTCTAAAATGAATAAAGAGGGAGGAGATGATCTTACTTTAATTCAAAGCACTCTACCTCTTAAATGGCTCTTGTACCTAAATCACCTTCGGCCACCTGAATATTTTGCTGTAAAGTTTAAGTGTGGGGGAGTAATGCAAAATAAAATTGAGCAAATGAAGGAAACTTTTTCAGCTATCCCTACTCCTCCACTACCACGATGGAGGTTATTTCTTGATAGACTCCGACCGCCAGAAATAAAGGGGAGTTTGTTCTTTCTTATATTTTCTTTCATTGCATGTTTCATTTTTATGTTTTCAAGAAGTAGAATTTTCTTTTAAAAGAGTCTTTGTTAATAAATGCTTGAATAAAGTAGGATGAATAAATAGACATTATAAATACCATGTAATTTCTTTTGGCACTTTTTCTTAATGAATAGGAATAAATGTATCCCTTTAGGTTATCTTCATGGCATTTTAGAGTCTTTTGAAAACAAATTAAATTTGGTTGTTAAAACTTTAGATTTGAGCTCCTGGATGAAATCTTGGCTGCTTGAGTACTACTTGTCCATGGATTCTTGATTGAGGACTTGGGATGAATTATGTGTACCAAGTGAGGATTAGCCTTATTTTTGTGACACATACATGTGATTGTACTCTTGAACTTGCTTAGGTTCTTTCAAAATCATATTTCAATGATTGGATCACATCTATAGAGGCTAATCAATTTGTTTTCCTTTCCATATCAATTCTTGGCAATAATCATGTTATTCTATTTTCCTTGCAATAATCAATTTGTACTCTTTAACTTGCTTAGGTTCTTAACCATACTTTTATAGGGACTTGTTTGTTTGGGGATGTTCTTTGATGTTATTTTGCTCGAGACGGACAAAAGATCAAGTGTGGGGGAGATGGCTAATGTTTTGGAAGAATTTTGTATCAAAGATGTATTTCATTTTAAAGAAAAAAAGATTTTCTATTCGGTTGAAGCAAAAAATTGCCAAATTGAGTGGAACTTGGTATCAAGAATAAGTGGAAATTCAGTTGTGAATTGGAGGTGAAGTGGATCTTAAAAATTCTGCAAAAGAAAACAAATGGCACGAGAAAAAAAAACAAAAAAAATCTGTGCCATGAAGAAAATCTGAAATCAATGGAGTTTGTAGCACAAATGGTTTGAATGAAGAATGGGGAAATTGAAATTATGGAAGCTAAAATCAGCTATACTTTGCTAAAGTCTAGATTGAAGTTGTAAAGTTTGAATTGAAGCAGGAAATCTGTGCAGAAATCTGAACCAAAGTGGAAACAAGTGAAGGAAAAAAATTTTGTGCCAAAAAAAGAAAAGAAAAGTTTGCTATGGAGCATATTTAGGCCACTCTAATAAAGGATGAATTGTAGCTGTGTTAATCTGAAGCCAGTGCAGAAATTCGATGCCAAGTTGTATTCAGAGAAGAAGGAAAAAAAATCTGAGCCAAGGTCTGAATAAAAACAGTGAGGGAGCAAAGTTATCAAGCCATTAGTGGAAGAGTGTGTTTTCGAAATTTGAATAAGCTCACTGCTGAGAAGGAACCAGAAAAATTACAAAGATGAAGAGTTTGATGGTTCGGGATTCTGAAATGAACTGCAGTGGAGTTGAAATTGAAACAGAAAAAAAAAGATTGATAGACGTGTGCCAACTAGAGAAGAGTGTGTATCAAAAAGGAGTTGTAAGAGGTATTTAGTGAGGATTGTATGTGGAACATCTATGTTACTTGATGTCTTAAGTTTCTGATATAAACCTGGTCTGAAATGCTCCATTAGAAGATTGGATGAGCCGGAAAAGGAAGAAAACAGATTGAAAGGAAAAAAAACAGAAAAAAAAGAAAACAGTTTGAAAAAAAACAAAAGAAACCAAGTGGCACACCATTGAGTTTCGGCACCATGCAATTAGTAAAGATAATCTCATCCAAATCGAAGATTTGTTCCACAATCATTATGATTTCACTAGAGAAAGAGAAAAAAAATAGAAAAGAAAAGAAAAAAAATCAAGGTTGGCATGCAAGAGTGAAGTTGGCACAAAGGAGTTGATGGGGTCTTTTCATCAAATTTTTGAAGAGCAATGCCAAAGCTTTACTCCATCATACTTTGGATTTCATTATGATGATTGACGAGAGGGCAAAGTGCATCAAAAATATCCTTGAGCATCCAAGTCTTCCACTTTATCAAATTTGCTATTTTCTTAAGTTTTTACTTCATTTTTACCATTTCATATATCTTTCTCTTGTTTGATGAATTTCTATAGATGTAGATCTAAATCATGAATAATGGTGGAGAGTAGATAACAAGCAAGCCTATGGTAGTGCAAAAAGCATGTGTGTATGAGTGAGCTCCATTTTCATCATGCACTTAGAACTCAAGAAGAGAGCCACCAACATTTCCCTTGAGAGGTTTAGTGAGTGAAATTCATCTCAATGAATCATGAAGATTGAAATTGCTAAGTTGTTGATTTAAGGACGAGATATTAATCCATAGAGCTTAGATTTTTGAGAATTTACAACCCTTGGTAATTTCTTTTCAATTGCTTCTACTTATGTTTGAGAAAAGCTAGGGGATACATATTTAGTACTTTTCGCGAGACGCTCAAGCTTAAGTGTGGGGGAGTTGATAAGTATCATTTTATTGATCATTTCATATGCTTAAATCCTGTTTGACCCATATTTTACTTGCGTAATTGTGGATTTACCCTAGGTTATAGGATTTACATTCATTTTGGACTTAATTATAAATTTGGATATATTTGAATTGTTTTGTCACTAAATTGTTGATCTACTTTTGTAGGCTTGGAAGGATCATGGACCTAGGTCATGTTGGGTCAAAGTTGAGTCAAAAGTGGAATGGATCAAGTGATCAAGCGTTGACTAATATGGGTCGTCCGATGCGAAAATGGTTAGATCTTGGTTATTCAAGAACTTTTGATCAATCCGAGCTGGGATTAAGGTTAATCAATCAATTGGACCAAGATCTGAAAGTTTCATCCAAATCAGAGATCATCTGGCCGTCAGATCAAGCTCAGGAGGATCTAGACCATCCATTTAAAGAGCAAGGTGATCTGAACCATCCGTTGCAAATCTGGAAGATCCGAGCCACTAATAGATAGATCCTGCCCCTTGACCAAGATCTGGAAAGTTTGATCCAAATCAGACGGAGATTAGCCGTTGGATGAGCTTTGAATAATCTCAGCCGTCCAAATTTAATGGCTTAAGTTTAAATGGGAATTGCCTCCGCAGAACAGAGTCGTCGCGTCTTTGCCCATTTCCAGCTGCATTCTTCGTTCTTCCTCACTAGTTCTTCAATTTCTTCGGCGATTTTTCCATTTGAAGGCGTGGTCATCTCGATCACAACCTTGGAACACGATCTGGATTGTTGGGAGAAGGTTTCCATTGAAGTTCTAGCTCGGATTCTCACCGGGGCAGAGTGGATTGAGGGTTTCATCCATTTCTATGATCTGATCAACTAAATCACGATCGTGTGCCATTCTTTTCAATCGGAGCTGTCCGAAGGGTCTTCTAATGGTTTCTGATCAACACCAAATCTCCATAGCAATTCTACCTCGTGAGATCTAGTAGATCGGATTGGAATTCTCCAGCCGAGTCAAATCTGTGAGCAGATCTAAAATTAAAGCTGTTTTTCCATTGATTTGCGAGTTGAAGGGGTTCTTGGCTTGCTCTTGTGTGACGGCAAGGAGGTCTTGAGACAAGGGAGTGATTGAGGATTAATTTCTTCTTGCATTTCTTTTTGTTTTAGCTGTAATCTCAATTCTGCAAACTAATTCTGTTTCTGCATTCGTATCAGCTGTTCCAGTTTCCTTTTCTGAATTGTTTCTTTCTTAATTAGGGTTAAATTCTGCAAGTAGGTAATTAGGAAGCTTGTTTAGTGAACAATAGTTGCAATTTCAGTCCAATTCTGGTTTCAATCCTTGTGTATCAGAATTGAATCTGCGTATCAGTTTCTACCCTGCTGAGTATCAATTTCGTTTCCTTGAGTACATCATGGATTTTGTATCAAGTTAGTTTTATTCTTTCTTGTCTAAATTTCCAGTGTAGCCTGTTGCATCTCAAAAGCTTTTAGTTTCATTTCGACAGTAGGTCTTAGCTTGGGCAAATCAGTTTGTGTATCAGTGTTGTTTCAGCAGGTTTCAGTTTTTCATTTCTGAATGTGTGTCACATAATCATTGGTTTTACTTCAGTTTTTCTGAACTGTGGAATAGTGCATAGATTCCAGCTTGCAGTTTGCTTGTTCTGCATTTAGATTGATTTGCAATTCTGCATTTGATTTAGAATTCGACCAGTCTTTACATTAGACAGCCTCAAGTTTATTGTTGCTATGTTTTAATCTGCTATTTCTGATATTGTATCAATGGATCAGTAATTTTTCCAGATCTTATTTGAATATCAATTGGTGCAATTAATTCCAGCTTGTGTGTTGGTTTAGCATTCAGTTCAGTTCTGAATTTCTACCTCCCACGTTCTGAATTTCTGTTTTGTTTCTGACTTCCTTCATTTAGTCATGCAAAGCATTTCTCTAATGGTTTTGTTTTCCAAGTTGTATTGACCAGCTTCAATTCTGAATCATTAGTTTTGCAGTCTCTGAAATTGGTTTTAGTTTTCAAATCAGTCTTGGATTAGCTTCTCCCATGCGGATTAAGTGAGATTGCATTTCTGCACTTGGTGTTAATTGAAATTGTGGCACTGATTTTGTATCAATTCGTTTATGGATTGTTTTGTATTAGGTTGGTCTTGACGTGGTAATACCTAAGAAATTCTTTGCATTAGTAGCAATTGAAACTGGTTTGATTTCATATTTGATTTGTTTTTCGAATTAGGTTTAGTTGCATTCAAGATACCAATTGCTTGAGTTCATTTGTTGCCTTTTTACTTTGTTTAGCTCATTTAGTTAAATTTCTTTCCTTTTCTTTGCGCTTTCATTTCTGATTTCAACCCAAAACCCAAATCTTCTTTGAAACCCCAAAAAATATTAACGACACGTAAGCTCACGCTCGAATCAACAATCTCAACTAGCCCTAGGAAAAATACGACCTGTGGCCCCTTTACTACATTTTATTCTTTGATAGCAAAAGGGTTTCCAGCTTCACAAATATTCTAAATTTGAGACCCACATTCGTGACACCTAGTTTGGGTCCATCAAAACCCACTTCCATGTTTCTGAATAAAAATAATGCTCACAATATGGCAGTGTATCCATGTTCCTGTGAATGATTACGACAATAGCATGTGAGCAAGGGAGTCCTGAAAATTGAAACTCCCCACAATGACAAAATAATTTTTCCAAATCAACAATGTATGAAGTGCCCCATGTTTCTACTTCCATTTCTGATTGAGAGTAAGGGTGAACATTATAAGCTCTAGCTTTCTCTCTCCTTGAATCCATTTCTTTTGTAGCATGAGGTGTCAAAGCAACATGTCATTTGGAGACTTCCTCTCTACGGTTAAAGAACCATTGAGCTACTTTTCTTCTGGTAGTATCAATTAACCAGTTTATGGGAAGCTCACGTGTGGACTTGAACAAAGCATTTAAGCTCTCCACATAATTCGTGGTAAGCATTCTGTACCTTCTCCCAATAAAGTGTGCATTTGGCCACCTTTTAGGTCAACGTTCTGAAGCCACTTATGGGCATCTGGATGTTTTTCAAGCATTGTCTGCATTATCATATCATATTGGAGTGCTATGTTGGCTCGTGCTGCTGCCCAAAACAAACCTAAAGCAGCCCTACTTCCAGCATCAGTTACCATATTACAAGACATATGGTGGCAACAAAAAGCATGATGTGCGTTTGTGTAGACTTTTCTAACTGCTGATATAATGTCCCGATGTCTATCTAATACTATGGTGATTGAGTGATCATCGACAGCAAAGTATCTCTTTGTATGCTTCAAAATCCACTCTCATGCAGACCCACATTCAACTTCAACTATTACAAAGGCAACTGGGAGAATATTGTCATTACCATCAATCACCGTAGCAATCAACAATACACTCGGATACTTTCCTCTTAGGTGTGTGACATCAATTCCGATAAGTCTACGCAAATAAGACTTGAACACCCTTCGGCAAGCACCAAAACCCCAAAAACACCGCTGGAACTAATTATCACCATTCCTGCATAGTGACACATAAGTTTCAGGATCTCTAGCTCTTAACTCACGCAGATATTGTGGATGATCTCTATATGCCTCATCATAATATCCGACAGCCTTTTTCAATGCTTTCTCCCTAGCTATATATGTTTTTCTGTATGATATGGTCACTGCAAATTTAGCTTTAATATCTGATATATTCATACTTAGTTTGTATTGTTCATTATGAAGAAATTGCTTTTCAACAAAAGAAGCAACAAATGATGAAGAGCATGCATGATGATCAGCACTTTCCCTGACAGTTCCACATTGGTGTTCCTTTACATATTTTGTAACAGTAAACTCTACTTCCCCCTTGCTAATACTCTCCATGTACATGGTTGGTTAAAGCACACTGCTTTAACTCTATTTTTTCTAGTGTCAACTAGGTTATATCTCATATGCTTAACCATGACATGTTTGACAAGTGCATTCTTGAATTCTTCTCTAGATGGAAATATCCGCCCCACAAAAAATTCATGCTCATCTCTTGCCTCTACCTCACCAATTGGCCCAACAAGCAATTGAGAATTCAAAATATAAGGATCTTCAGCTAATGGAAACTCCTCTAAGTCACTGTACTGATCTGGGGGGAATTCATATTGCTCAATCTGCATATCATCAGCTTGGAATTCTAGTACACTTGTACTGGGTTATAATTCATCTGCATTTCGGATTTCGATTTCTTCCTCCCCACCCTGGGTTGGCTCAAAGAATTCAACAACTCTGTAGAAGAATTCAGACCCTCATCTTCTAGATTAGTTGCTTCTTCATTTAGATCAAATGTCAAATTCCTTGAAATTCTATTATCACCATACTGGGAAGATAATGGAATATTATTACTGGCTATTTCTACTCCATTCCCCATGACAACATTATCATCAAGAGCATTCCATATCTCAGAGAGAATTTCGTCAACAACATTATCATCCCTGAAAAATAAATTACAATTACATTTAGCAAACTTTGAAAATCATAATCAAGGGCATGAAATATTTTGATTTCAGGCCCTCCGAGGGCCTGAATTCCTTTTATTCCAGGCCCTCCAAAGGCCTAAATTCAAACGATTTCAGGCCCTCCTAGGACCTGAATTTTTTGATTTCATGCATTCTCAGGGCTTGAAATCCTTTAATTTCAGACCCTCATAGGGCCTAAAATCGTTTTATTCAGGACCTCCTATGGCCTGAAGTTCTTTTATTTCATGTCCTCCTATCATTTAATTTCAGTCCCTCCTAGGCCTGATATGGTAAGATATCACCCTCTAGGTCGAATTCAAGCATTAATTTATCCTAAGTTTAAAAAATTTCAGAGAACCCTAATTATGTAATGCATGACACCCTTAGAGTCCTTCTCCAAGCATAAAAATAGTAAAAAGAGTTTATCATGTATAAAACTAGATCTGATACAATATCAAAGATGACAATCATACGTATATTACTATTTCGATTTGTTTCCACAGGTGCCTTGGTGATGAATCGAATTGTTCAAGGTAGAAATATATATGTACCTTCATGATGAATCGACTTGTGCAAGGTATAAATATATATATAGGCTAAAAATAAATCGACTCCATGTCCATCCGAACCACAAAATAATATTTTACTGATAAAATAGTTCGGAAGTCTCAAAATGTGAATCGAGAAAGCCATTACTTGGCAGGATAGGTATAATAGGAAGTTCACTATATGGGATACGCCCTTTGGTAAAAAAGAAAGCATGATACTCTTTTTGGTAATTACCAATTTTTGAATACGCCCTTTGGTAAAAAGACGAAAAATATAAAAAAAAATGAAGGCTATTTCAACTGTCAGATTTCGACCATTGAGAATTTTTTTTTAATTTTTTAAACTGTTGAAATTATTTGATTCCCAAAGTAACAAGGGTTGAGAAGTAAATAATAATGTCACTTACTAAGACACCAAGCTTTATTTGTTATACAAACAGATAGATAAAATCATAATTTCATCTAGCTTTATTTACGGGAAAAAGGCAATTTACTCATTTTCAGTGTCCCCGTTAATCCATCTCAAAATTAACATGAAAAAGATAAATTATGGGAGCAACTAATTCGGATACTGTGGTTAACATATGAGGAGGACGGACACACTAACTTTGTCATATTTTGACCCCACCCCTAGCCCAGTTTTATTTGTGAACCATTAACGAAGGATTGATCCATATGTAATGATTAATGGACTATTCAAATCGTTTGAGGAAACGTCCATTAACGGAGGATTGATCCATATGTAATGATTAATGGACTATTCAAATCGTTTGAGTAAACACGTTTCGTAATTTTCAAGAGTGTAATTCTAGATTTTAGTGGAATAATGTTTGAATTAATAAATTAGATAATTAATTAAAGAGCTTTAATTAATTTTATCTAAATTTATTGATGCTTGAAATTATAGTTCTATGGTCCCAAAATCATCTTCATGTAATCATGATGGATGCTCTTAAATAATTAATTTAATTAATTATTTATTTTCACAAAATTTATTAAATAATAAAATTGTTTATTATTTAAATCAGTGAATATCTTGTTTGTAATTTGATTACAAATAAAATATAAAAAGGAGAAGAATTGATATTATTTTAGAAATCAAATATTTGACAATTGATATTATTTAGAAGGAAAATAAATCTAAAAAAGAGATGTTGGGTTAAAAAAATCTCTCTCTCACTTAATAAAAATGTCCCTCTCTCTCTCTCTAAAATGAGGTAGAATATTTGGTGAAAAAAATTAGACGATCAATTTGTGAGAAAAGATAAATTAGTTAGCGCACACTTTTGTCAATCGGTTGATTGGAAGAATTAGTTAGGAAAATCGTGGTATTGAATGAATTTTGGTGACCTACAAATCTTGGACACAAATTCAAGATTCAAAACGTTTTCGGAAATAATTCTGATCTCTTTTATAAATATTATAATGTTTGTATGTTTACTTATAAGAGAATTTGTAAAATTCTTATAATTAAATTAAATCATTTGTTCGATCTAAACAAAATTATTTTTGATAGCTCCTTTCTTTGCTCGCTTGAGTTCCTCTTCTCTAAGAAGCTTGATCCATGCCCGAATTGATGATATTTGCTCACCTGAGATGTCAACATATCGATTAGTGCTTGGGCTGATTGTAGGATCGATGCACATGGGGGATAATGTGTATTTTAAAATCATTCCTTGTCTTTCAAAATTGAGTGCATTGCAAAAAAGAGCTAAGCAAGAAAGAAATAGAAATAGAAAATCGAACACAACGATTTACGTGATTCAGAATCTTTGACAGCTCCTACTCCAAGACCCAGACCCTTCAAACCTTTATCGATAGGTAATCCACTAGTATTCTCTTTCAAGAAATCTCCGGAAGAGAGCAATCAAATATAAGAGCAAGGAAAGTGTAACACATGGCTGGACCTTGGAAGATTGCCGGAGGGTTGCTAGAAATGAGAGCTACTGGGATTACGGGATGGTCGATGAGGACTGCTGAGACTGATCGATCATGTGGATGATGATGGCATGCATTGGTGATGAGGAATGTATGGTTGTTATTATGTAAGGTGATTGTATTGGCTTGTCGTTGTGTTTGACAGTGATGTAGGTTGGTTATGTTATGCATACACCAACCCATCTGACGATGCTGCATGAGTACCTCACCTGATCCGGGCGATGCATGGGTCATGGGAGGGGACCTACGGTATTATTGGTTGTTGTATGTTTTTGATAAGCTATATATTTACCTTTCATCAAAAAAAAAAAGTGTAACACTCTACACTTTCCTTTGCAAGTATATTAAATAGACAAGAAATTTTTTTACCAACATGAAGATGGAGAATTTGAATAAGCTCATGTGTTGGCGTTAGTTTGACCATAACAATCGGGCATAGTAGAGTAGCAGTACAACAATAGTACAAAGACAGCGTAGCAGAATGATCAAGGAAGCTTGTGTAAGAGTTGCTTCTTGAAGGCTGGACGAATCCTCCTTATATAGTCCATTGGAATTGCTTCTATCACTCACTAAGGTACCTCCATCAAATCATATTAGATTCAAAGTTGTCGCAACTTTTATCCAATTGAAGGTGTCTCTAATCCACTATGAGGCATCTCCAGTCCCATCCAAGGCACCTCCAATCAACTCGAGGTGCCTCCAACAATTGAAAAATCATCCTTGAAAGTTATCTGTGTAAATGCACCTTCAACTATTCGAGGAGCCTCTAGTGCCTCAACTAAGGCTCCTCTAGTAAGATCCGGGATGCCTTGAGCCTTGTCTATCCGAGGCTAATTTTTGCACTTCACTCCTACAAAACACTTTAGTCCAAATACCTACAAAACAGAGTTTGAACATAAAATAAAATAAGATGAAATAATTTTTATGAGTTACAACCCATCTTTACTAAGATCAGGATCTAATTTTGGTCTCAACTTAGACTTCCGAAATGGACTAAGTTGGACCAGCACCTACAGTTTCACTGGGACTCATCCTCAATAGATCTCTTTCCTCCACTGCTTACCTCCACTTATCATTTGCCGACTTACTCAACTCTGATATCTTAATCCACCAGATTTTTCTGCTAAATGTCCCAATCTAGACTTTAGCCAATTGTTAGGTCCTATAGACACAACTAGATTTCCTGCTATATATTAACCTATCTGAGCTTCCTTTGTTAAGAGAAAATTAATAGTAGTGATGATGTTCATTTATTCTCTTAAGCATTGCTAATTTTAGGTTGTTAATTTTCTAATTTTACACCCATTACCATTCTCCTTTGACATTCATCAAAACATATAGAGTGTAAATAAATAACAAACATTCATAGAAACAACAAATCCTCACTAAGATCTTTTTAAAAAATATCAAACACAAGTTTGGTTTCCAGATCTATGATGACCCTGCACCTGCTCGTATGATACGAGTCTGTTATGATCAGGATAATCTAATTTTGGTATGTACATTCATTTGATACTTTCAGTTATGCATATTCTGATATTTCCTATGAGACTGTATCTTGTTGTTCCTTTATATCTTGTACAACTGCTTATTATGTCATCCATATCTTTCTCTATACCCGCAGAGTCCACTTGGACTCACCATCCATCACCATGTTTGTCACGACCCCAGAGGCACATGCTTACTCGAAAATCGGGCAACATCTCCCCTATACGGCGGACAAGATGGGACAAATATACATACACTCCAAACCCAAAGATGGCTTAAAACATCATCACGCAGTTATAAATAAGATAACGGGTGGCTCAGCCACCTTAATCATAAAAGAAACTACAATCCAAAGAGAACTCAAATGTCTCTGATAACGACAAAATCCGATAACAAATAAAATACAACATTACCAAGTACTGAAAACAAAACAACTAAACCAAATACGGAAAAATAACTCAACTCTGGGGACTGGCAACTGGATCCTCTCCTGGCTCCAAGAAATGCAACTACCTACTATCTGAAACAAAAAGAGAAAGCAGGTGTGGTGAGTCTGGGTGGACTCTGCAGGTATATGAGTAGACAATAAGCATGACATAACAAAAGATATAATAAGTAGAGAACCAACATGGTACAATCCATAAGGAATATAGGAATATAGAGGGATACAACACTGCACGACCACCCTTCTTCGACGGGAACGACTTCGCATACTGGAAAGGTAGGATGCAATATTACCTTATGAACGATATTGAAAATTGGATTAGCATTGCAGATGGATTCGATGCTCCCGTCAATGAAAGAGGGGAACCGACACCGATGAGATCCTGGTTGAAAGAGGTCATGAAGAGGGCGCAGTCAAATGCCAAGGCCACCACCACACTGCAGTGCGGGCTCTCAAAGTAGCAACTCAACAAAGTGGGGCCGTTCAAGAGCACCAAGGAACTGTGGGGCAAATTGGTGAAACTGAACGAAGGGTCAATCGAGTCCAGAAGAGCAAAGAAGGACCTGCTCGTGGCCCAACTCCAATCCCTATCCATGAAGAGCAATGAGACTGTCAGCCAGCTGCATGGAAGGGTGAAGGAGGTCATCAACGAGCTCCACGTGATTGGAGAAAAGATCGAGAACCGAGATATCATCAGGTATGTCCTACAAGCCTTCCCAAGAACTACCTTGTGGGCATCCATGGTTGATACCTACAAAGTATCGAGGGATTTGTCCATAGTTAAATTAGATGATCTATTCTGTGAATTTGAACTGCACAAGCAAGCTAACGTCTCGGCCAAAGAGAAGGGTATTGCTTTTATTGAAGAAAAGGAGAAGAAGAAGAGGAAGGAGAAGAAGAAGGTGGTGTACTCCTCCTCATCCGATTCAGAGGAATCCAGCGCCTCCATGGATAGCGACTAAGAGGCATTTATGGTAAGAAAGATGCGTAAGGTGTTCAAACATTTCTCTAACAAATCTTATGCTAGGAAAGGGTCCAAAGGCAAGGGTAAGGCCAAGGACATCATCTGCTACAACTGCCATCAAGAGGGACACATGAAGAACGAGTGTCGTCAACTGAAGAGAAGAGATGACAAGAAGGAGGAGAAGAAGAAAGGTGACAAGAAGAGGTCAAAGGGAAAGGAGAAGGGTGCCACCAACCTCAAGGTGACCTGGGATGACCCATCATCCTCGAAGGAGGAAGAAGAGCAAGTCTCACATTTTGCTCTCATGGCAATGGATCACTCAGACTCATCAGATGATGAAAGAAGATCAAGCAGTGATGAAAGCGACTCCTCATCATCATCATCCGAGTCAGAAGCATCGGTAAGTGAGGTATACCACTTACCCTCCTCTACATTAGTTAAGATTATTTCTAGCACTAATATGGATTTAGCTAAAGCTAGAAGTAAGATTAAGGATCTAAAAGATGAGATTGTCATGTTTAGAGTAGAATCTACAAAACTTAAGGAAGAATTACATGCTAGTTCTCTTACATCACATGCTTCATGTTTTGAAACTGAAAATAGGGAACTAAAGAAAAAGGTAGATGACCTCACAAGGGCACTTAGGAAATTTCAAGTGGGGTCTAGCAACTTAGATATGATAATAAACAGTCAAAGGGTCGTCTATAACGAAGCCGGATTAGGATATAGGCCAAAGACAAAGGAGGTGACATTTGTCTCACTCATGGGTAGGATTGGTGCATCTAGGAAACAAGGATTTAAGGGAAACACCAAGATGGCATGGGTACCTAAAAGATTTTTAAATGATACTTGTGGATCACAAATTTGGGTACCAAAAGAGTATGCTTTCTATGTTGTATAAGTGAAGGTGAAGGAGGCCTCAACCATGTGGATAGTAGATAGTGGATGCTCAAGACATATGACCGGAGATGTGAGCAAGTTCACTACTATTAACTACTTAAGAGAAGGGACGGTCTCCTTTGGAAATAGTGAAAAACTGAGAATTATTGGTAGAGGCACTATTGAGGTATCTCCTATAATTTCCATACACAAGGTACTTTTAATTAAAGATATGAAGTTTAACTTACTTAATGTGAGTCAGTTATGTGATGCGGGCTTTAGAGTTGAATTCCATGATAGGAAGTGCATAATAAGACAAAATGATTCGAATAATGTCATATTAGAAGGGTATAGAGAGGCCAACTTGTATTATCTTGATCTTTCTTATGCTACTAACAATTTAGCTAAGTGTTTCATGTCTAAAGAAGAAGAAAGGTGGTTGTGGCACCGGAGGCTTGGACATGTCAACATGAGAAGCATAGCAAGAGTGACCAAAGAAAAGTTGGTGAAGGAGCTACCTATGATCAAGTATGAGAAGACCAAATTGTGTGATGCATGCCAAGAGGGTAAGCAATCAAAATCATCACACAAAGGTAAAACTATAACCACTGCTACTTTACCATTAGAACTCCTACATATTGATCTATTTGATTGCCATAGTACTCCCTCACTTGTAGGGAGTAAATATTATTTAGTTATAGTAGATGATTTTACTAGGTTTACATGGGTTTTCTTTATGAAACATAAGGACAATACCCTAAAAATCTTTATAGGATTTAGTAAAAGGGTAGCAAATGAAAAATACCTCAAAATCAACCGAATTAGGAGTGACCACGGTGGGGAGTTCTAAAATTCAAATTTCACACAATTTTGTGTAGAAAATGGATACAAGCATGAATTTTCATGCCCAAGGACTCCTCAACAAAATGGGGTAGTTGAGAGGACAAACAGAGCCCTACAAGAAGCTGCTAGGACTATGCTTAATGCATATTCCCTTCCTAGCTACTTTTGGGCCAAAGCGGTTAACATCGCTTGTTACATTCAAAACCGGGTTTTAGTACATAGGTTCCTACGAAAAACACCCTTTGAATTATGGAATGGGAGAGTTCCGCAAGTCCACTACTTTAGGGTCTTTGGATGTAAAGTCTATATTTTAAATACCAAAGATGACCTAAGGAAATTTGAGTCAAAAGTTGATGAGGGAATTCTAGTTGGGTACTAATCAACTAGTAGGGGTTATAGAGTTTACAACAAAAGGACAAAAGTGATTGAGGAGTCCTCAAATGTTAACTTTGATGAATCTACAAGTACCTACGCTAGAAAAGCCTCAATTGATAAGGACATGGAAGAAGTCCAACCCCTTGCTCAAAGAATCCAAGACCTACATTTGGAGGGCAATGATCAAGGGGGAGTACGGAGTACCCTAGAGGATGAGAAAGAAGTAGTCAATGAACCCACAACCTCTAGGCCCTTGAGACATCATCAAGATCATCCTATTGACCAAATAGTTGGTGATGTCACTCAAGGAATAAGGATTAGGTCCTATTTTAGAGACCAAACTAGTCAAATAGCCTTAATCTCTCAATTAGAACCTAAGTCTATTGATGAAGCATTGGGAGATGTAGATTGGGTCTTAGCCATGCAAGAAGAGCTAAATCAATTTGAGAGAAGTGAAGTTTGGGAGTTGGTTCCTAGGCCCAATGATTGCACCATTGTAACCACAAGATGGGTCTTTAGGAACAAACTAGATGACCAAGGCAAAATCACTAGGAATAAGGCTAGATTGGTAGCTAGGAGATTTAACCAAGTTGAGGGATTAGATTATGATGAGACTTATGCCCCCGTAGCTAGATTAGAGTCCATTAGAATTCTACTAACCTATGCCGCTCACATGGGTTTCACTCTTCACCAAATGGATGTGAAGTCGGCAAGGGGAGTCCATTATTCCAAGGTCAAAGTCTTGTGTGATAATGTAAGTACAATCAACTTGACCAAAAATCCGGTTCACCACTCTAGGACAAAACACATTGAAGTGAAACATGACTTCATTAGAGACCATGTAGCAAGGGGAGACATAGAACTACACTATGTTGAATCAAAGTCGAACCTAGCCGACATTTTTGTTGATGCAATCTTGGTTAGGTCAGGGTTGACCTAGTTTGACTAGGCTCGGGTGAGCTTAGGTCTGGTAAGCTTGGTAAGCTTAAGGTTGGATGTTTCGATGTTTGATAATGATGTTTGAATGTCATATGATGTTTGAATATCGTATGATGTCAAGTGGATCAAAGTTGACTGGAGGCTTGACTGAAACGACCTAGTGGGACTAGGTGAAGTCCAGGTGGATCGGGGAGATTGCACACTGGCATGGGAAAAGACCTAGTGGGACTAGGCACACATAGTGGGACTAGGTGAAGTCCAGGTGGATCGGGGAGATCACACACTGGCATGGGAAAAGACCTAGCGGGACTAGGTGAAGTCCAGGTGGATCAGGGAGATCACACACTGGCATGGGAAAAGACCTAGTGGGACTAGGTGAAATCCAGGTAGATCGGAGAGATCGCACGCTGGCATGAAAAAAGACCTAATGGGACTAGGCACACCTAGTGGGACTAGGTGAAGTCTAGATGGATCGGGGAGATCGCATGCTAGCAAGGTAGAAGTCTACCGAGAGACTAGACCTAACTCGAGAGTTAGGCAAATCTGGTTAGGAACTAGGTTAAGTCCGAGCTGGGAGCTAGGCAGTAGAAATCCAGATTGGTCAAAGGGGTTGACCGGACACTTGGTAGGGGATCCTAGACTTGTGAACAAAAGTTAGGTTGGACTCAATCGATTGGGTAATCGATTAGGGTTTGGTTTCTCGCGATCAGTAGCTTCCTTGATCGATCTGGTGATCGATTAAGGAAGGTGTGAATCGATTGGTTGATCGATTAAGAGAAACGAGTTGCGAGAATAGAAGGGTCCTGAATCGATTGAGCAATCGATTCAGGATACCCGTAATCGATTGGCTAATCGATTAGGGCAGTTTGCGCGAGAGAACAGAAGGGTCCTGAATCGATTGGAAAATCGATTCAGGATACCCATAATCGATTGGCTAATCGATTATGGTTCGAAAACTAGCCGTTGAACGACTAAATCTGACATGGTAATCGATTGGGTAATCGATTCAGAAACCCTAGGCGTCGGGTAATTAGGGTTTTCACACAGGTTTGAAGAAAACTCCTCAACGACATCTTTGGCTCTTCTCCTCCTTCCACGCCATCTCAAGAGAAGATTTGGAGCTTGGTATTGCTGCACTTCCAAAGTTCTAGAGGTGATCACAAGCTTGAAGATAGCAAGGAAAGCAAAGTTTGAGCTTATCATTGTAAATCTTGTAAGATTTCATTCTTGTATTTGCTTGGATTCTTGTTGTATCTTTGGGAAAATCTTGTAAGAGGTTTCTCCACCTCAAGAAGGAGATCTTTCATAGTGTATTAGAGAGTAAGGAGAGTAGACCCTTGGATTAGTCACCTCAAGGAGGTGGATACCAAGTAAAATAGAGGTGTTATCATTGCTCAAGTCGTCCGCCGCGACAAATCATCAACGAGCAAAGATCGGAGCTAATCACCCCCCCCCCTCTAGCTCTACTATCGGTCCCAACAAGTGGTATCAGAGCCAGGTTGCTCTTCTTTGGACTCATCGCCAAGAGGGCAAGAGCTAGAGGAAGAAGAAGAAGTTGGAAGAAACCCTAATTTGAAGAAGTCATTATCAAGAGGGTTTAAATTCAAAAATGGAGTTTGGCTACGACACCCGGGCACCTCCACCAATTGACAAGGCAAATTTCAATCTTTGGAAGTCAAAGATTGAAAATTACTTCATGATGGAGATAGAGCAATGGTTTGCTCTAATGGAGGGTTTTGAAGCTCCAACAAGCACCAAAGGGAAGCTCCTCAAGAAAAGCAAATGGAATAAGGAGCAAATCAAGAAATGCGAGGCCAACGACAAAGTGACCAAGTTATTGCTCAATCATTTGCCAAGCACCGTCTTGGACAAAATTGGAGAATTCAAAGATGCCAAAGAGCTTTGGAGCAAATTGGCAAAACTTCATGAAGATCCCTTTACTGTACCGTATCAAGACAAATCCGAAGAGGGAGATTCATCAAATGAAGAGGACTCGGAAGTTGATAGATGCTCAACATCCAGGGAGGAAATTCAAGAAGCATTGGCCGAGGTGGAAAAAGAAGAAGTCTCCACCTCTAGGAATGAGGGGGAGCAAAGGTCATTGACTCCGAAAAAAAAAGAAGTATCTACCTCCGAATCAAGTGAAGAGTCATGCAATACCCCTACAAGCAAAGGTATAGATATTTCAATTTGTAAAAATAAAAATCATATCATTTGTTTTGAGTGTAGGGAATGAGGACACTATAAGAGTAAGTGTCCCAAATTGGTCAAGAAGAAGGTGCTAGTGGCACCCAAGGCCAAGGAGAAGCCAAAGCAGGTCGGCCCAGTGGCAAAGAAGGATAAGAAGCGCATTGTGTGCTTCTCATGCAAGCAAAAGGGACATTATCGGAATCAATGTCAAAAGGGGAAGGATCCGACCAAGGCAAAAAAGAGAAGCTCAAATCAAGGGGGGAGCCTCTAAGATTAAGACTAAGGTACCATTAGGTAATGATACTTATTTTCATCATGATAATATGCATGCTAGAAATAATTATTATCATTTTAATGCTATTTATCATGAAAATAAGAGGCATGAAAAACCTAAGGAAAACTATATAGTTTTCCATGCTAGGTCTACCACACTAAGGATAGGGAAGAGTTTAGATCATTTAAGGGTAGACCTACCCAAAACAAGGATAAAAGGAAAAATCACCAAGGCAATCCTAGAAGACCAAGTCTTAATGAGGTAATGATTTAAAATCAAGTTTTGAGGTCAAAACTTGAGACATTAGAAAAATCCCTCAAGAAAATAGAAAATCTATTTAATGGATCAAAAATTCAAAACCTAGATTTAGGAAATCAAGGATCCTCTAGGAGCAAGAAAGGTTTGGGATACAAACCTAAAACTAAGGATGATGGTCCATCCTATCATAGAGTTCCATATAGGTATGGAACTCAATCTAGGTCAAGGATCCAAGTCATGGCCACAAAGGAAGCCATCCCTAGAGTTGACCAAGACAAGACTAATATGACTAAGGCGTCGGAGAAGTCTAAAAAGGTCATTAGGAAGGTATCAAGGGAAGTTATCCCTAATGAATACCTAGAACACCCAAGGAGCACCAATAGATTTTGGGTTCCTAAGAGTGTGTTCGCCGCACCCTAGATAAGTCTAGGGAGTGTCAACTCAAATTGGAAGGGTAGTTAACCTAACCTTGATGAAGTTGGCACTTGGGACATTTTCAAGGAGTTATTACCCTTGAAAATGAAGGAATCAATTGCTTACTCTAGGAAGAGTAACATTTGTGTCACACTATATTTTTGGAAGATTGAACTTAATAAAAGTTGGCACAACTAGGTTAGAATCCAAAGATATGCCAAGTTGAAAGTTTTGGCATTATCTTGGAAATTAGGGGCAAAGTTAGGATTATCAATGGCTTAGCGATGAGTTATTGATACTTAGATAGGAAATCTAGGTATTTTCTTTTGTACTATTAAGCCATATTTTGTATGCCCTATCACATGCCATGACATCATAATCCATCATTCATATTTTATTATAAAAATATTACATGTCATGTCATACATGCATCATCTAGCTATAATTTCTTTTGGAAATCCTCATATGATGCATGTCATAGTCATTATCATGCATTAGTTTAGTTTTTATTAAAATTAAGGAGATTGGCAGGAATTAACATCCTAGGTGGATGATTAACGATTATAATGCCTAGGTAGAAATGCATGAACCCTTAGTTTAGGATGAATATGACTTTTACATCTCACAAAGACCATAAGATGACTTGTATGTGTTTTTGAGATACATTAGAAACATGTGAGATGTTAGGGTGATAAAAATAACTCAAGGTGCTGGTTTATATGCATACTATTGAGTTGTAGATTCATCAAAATTTGCATAAATGAACTCCAATCATTGGGAAAGCTAATGTACAAATCATGTGCATTTAGCCCAAGGAACATGGTTGGAAATTATTTTTGAAACCTATTTCAAAACTATCTTAGAAAATCTTGACGAAGACTATCTTTTAATAGATCTCATCATTGATGAATTAGATACAAAATTGAGTAAAACATTGAAATATTTCAATGGTTTCTATTTTTATGTCAATCTTTGAAAGAGGAAGGTATTTTCATATAAAATTATTTTTCCTTGATAGTATATGTTATAAATAATGTCTACACAAAATTTCAAGATTTTTCGAATTTTGTAGAATTATTTAGGAGTTTTTGAAATTCAATCTGAAATTATTTTCAGAAATCAGAAACTCCTAATCGATCAGGTGATCGATTGGGAGAGTAGCCAATCGATTGGTCAATCGATTGGTAGACCCTTTTTGCGAGCACAGAAGCTCGCGTAATCGATCCGTTGATCGATTACAGTCAGCTTAATTGATCAGTTGATTGATTAAGGCATAGCGTAATCGATTGGTTCCCAACACCAATCGATTGGTAAGACTGAAACTGTTTGATTTCAGTCTGATAACCCAATTCTTAGGTATACTAACAATCCCTAGACCCTTGAATTACTTTCATAAGTATATTTGGGTAAATTTCATTGTGAAATCAAAAGAGGGATAGTTTTGGTAAAAACTATAGGGTTAAGGAGAGGTTTTGATTCAAGTTTTGAATCTCAAAATCTCATAACCTCGAATTGAGATTTCCTAAAGTTTTAGGAACTCAAAAATCATTGTTGGTGCATTGATGGAGGGTTAGAGCATGTTTTGAGGGGGAGGTATTCCTTAAAAGCATGAGTTTGAATTTTTATTTTTGGGATAAGTGAAAGAATGAAGATTGGAAATCTTCATTATGATGAATGCTCAAGGATGAGCATGGGTTCAAATGGAAGGTATGGGACTTTCATTGGGCATGCCTTTAACCACATAGACTCTCGGGGAGTATTTTTGATGTGTGTCAAAGGGGGAGAGATTGAAAGGCTAATAGGGATTAGTCTTTCCCAAACATATTGTCAAACATAAAAAAGGGGAGATTGTTGGTGCAATCTTGGTTAGGTCAGGGTTGACCTAGTTTGACTAGGCTCGGGTGAGCTTAGGTCTGGTAAGCTTGGTAAGCATAAGTTGGATGTTTAGATGTTTGATAATGATGTTTGAATATCGTATGATGTCAAGTGGATCAAGGTTGACTGGAGGCTTGACTGAAACGACCTAGTGGGACTAGGTGAAGTCCAGGTGGATCGGGGAGATTGCACACTGGCATGGGAAAAGACCTAGTGGGACTAGGCACACCTAGTGGGACTAGGTGAAGTCCAGGTGGATCGGGGAGATCGCACACTGGCATGGGAAAAGACCTAGTGGGACTAGGTGAAGTCCAGGTGGATCGGAGAGATCGCATGCTAGCATGAGAAAAGACCTAGTGGGACTAGGCACGCCTAGTGGGACTAGGTGAAGTCCAGATGGATCGGGGAGATCGCATGCTGGCAAGGTGGAAGTCTACCGAAAGACTAAACCTAACTTGAGGGTTAGACAAATCGGGTTGGGAACCAGGTTAAGTCCGAGCTGGGAGCTAGGCAGTAGAAATCCAGGTTGGTCAAAGGGGTTGACCGGACACTTGGTAGGGGATCCTAGACTTGTGAACACAAGTTAGGTTGGACTCAATAGATTGGGTAATCGATTCGGGTTTGGTTTCTCGCGAACAGTAGCTTCCTTGATTGATCTGGTGATCGATTAAGGAAGGTGTGAATCGATTGGTTGATCGATTAAGAGAAATGAGATGTGAGAACAGAAGGGTCGATACCCGTAATCGATTGGCTAATCGATTAGGGCAGTTTGCGCGAGAGAACAGAAGGGTCCTGAATCGATTGGGCAATCGATTCAGGATTCCCGTAATCGATTGGCTAATCGATTACGGTTCGAAAACTAACCGTTGAACGGCTAAATCTAACGTGGTAATCGATTGGGTAATCGATTCAGAAACCCTAGGCGTCGGGTATTTAGGGTTTTCACGCAGGTTTGAAGAAAACTCCTCAACGGCATCTTTGGCTCTTCTCCTCCTTCTTCCACGCCATCTCAAGAGAAGTTTTGGAGCCTGGTGTTGTTGCACTTCCAAAGTTCTAGAGGCGATCACAAGCTTGAAGATAGCAAGGAAAACAACGTTTGAGCTTATCATTGTAAATCTTGTAAGATTTCATTGTTGTATTTGCTTGGATTCTTGTTGTATCTTTGTGAAAATCTTGTAAGAGGTTTCTCCACCTCAAAAAGGAGATCTTTCATAGTGTATGAGAGAGTGAGGAGAGTGAACCCTTGGATTAGTCACCTCAAGGAGGTGGATACCAAGTAAAATAGAGGTGTTTTCATTGCTCAAGTCTTCCGCCACGACAAATCATCAACGAGCAAAGATCGGAGCTAATCACCCCCCCACCCTAGCTCTACTACCGGTCCCAACAATTTTTACCAAGTCTCTTCCCGAATCGGAGTTTACATCCTTAAGAAGAGGCCTTGGAATGTATTTTGTAGAAGTATAGGATGAACCTTGGGATATTACATTTGAAAAAGTGTGCTTGGTCCATTAGGATGATACATTTGGTTCACTTATGTTTGTGGCATATTGTTGAATCATTAAAAGTATCAAAATAAGAAAACTAGACCAACTGTGGGGAAGACATGTGTTTAATTAATGGACACTTTGCCCAAAGATCATAGTTGGACATTTTAAAACTTTGAAAATCATTTTATGTTTTATATGCTTTGCCATATTTTTAAAAGATATAGGATTGCAAAATTAGATTGTAATTTTGATACAAAACTTAGTGGGTTTCAAAGATTTTGACTTTTTATCAAAAGTCAAGCATGTTTGAAATTTTATATGTACTGATATTTTTCCTTGATAGAGTATATCATTTCAAACATGTTTGCAAGTTTTTACAATATTTGGATTTTTCCTGAATTTTTAGGACATTTCTGAATTTCGGCACAGAACCTGAAAAATGTCACTGACAGAGTATCACGCCTATTTTCAGATTCTATAAACTTTTTCAGAAATCCAACTTTCTCTCATTTGATGCCCTGGGGTTGGGTTGCTTGAGGCAATCATATTGATGGTATCAGAGGGAGAGAATGAGTGGTTTAAGTTAGAATTTTAACTTGGAATGGATGGTTTAAGGTAGTTTGTTTGACTTAGACCTTGGATGATTAAAAATGGGAGAAGACATGGATTAACGGGGAGGTTACCTCTTAGGTTTTGATATGTCTTGCATTTTTAATGTTGTTTACTGCTAAGTGGAAACTTAACTTGGATTATGAGTAGAATTGAAAATGGGAGAAGACATGGATTAAGGGGGAGGTTACCTCTTAGGGTTGCTATGTCTTATGTTTTTCAATTGCTATCTATTGTTACTATTATTGTTGGCTGTTATTTATCTCTAAACTTAAACATATTGTCACACATCAAAAAGGGTGAGATTGTTGAGGCAATCAAACCTAAAATGATTGGAAGATCATGATTTTGATGTGTGTGTGTGAATATGTTTAAGGTTAGAGTGTTATGTTGTATTTGATGTATGTGATTGAGTTTACAGGACTTAGAGAATCACACATGGTGAAAATATCCAAGGGATGAGAGCCGAGGGAGGAGGACTTCAAGGGCAAGCCGGGAAGTAGACTTCAAGGGCACACGTGAAGGGTGGCATGGAGGTAAGCCAAGGGAAGGCTTGTGTACGCATCCGAGGGACGAGAGTCAGAGGAAGATGACTTCAAGGGGCGAACCAAGGAGTGAACCTGAAGGCACACGTGAAGGAGTATGTGAAGATTGGCTGGAAATGAGTGGGTTGTCAACATCAGATCTAAGCTTCGTTTCAAGATTTCGAAACATCGAGGTAGACTTTCAGTGAAGTTTGCTCATCAAATTCGTCTCTGGGAAGCTCAGGTGAGGGTTTCGCCCAGAGCTAAGCTTCTGTCGATCAATTCCTTTTCGATCGCTGTCTTCATTGATCGGAGCTGTCAAGGCATTTGGAGGGGTTCTCCGAAGGCTTCTGAGGGTTCCTGAGACAGATCCACTGTCCAGTTTATCAAGAAGGAAGGAATCGATGGAGGTTTTCAGATTTGCACCGAGCTGATGCTTAACTGAACAGAAGTTGAATTCTCTGCTGATTTTCGAGCTAGAGGGTTTCTAGCTTAGCTCTTGTGTGTCGGCAAGAAGGAAATCTTTGCAAAGGGATGGATATGATGTTAACTTTCTGCAAATTTTATTTCTGAATACTTAGTTACTTAAGTTGTTTATATCTGATCGGTCTGTTTGACTAATCAGGAAGCATCTGATCAGTCTGTTTGACCGATCAGGTAAGTATCTGATCGATCTGTTTGATCGATCAGGAAGAGGTCTCAGCTACATTTTAGTCCTATTTCTTTAGTAAGTTTTGTTTCAGACTTCACAATTCTGTAAATTAGTTATAGATTTCCTGCATTCAATTTTAGTTCTTGAATTTCAATCTCATAGTTTCAAATTGAATTGCTTAGTTTTTCAAATAGGGATAAGTGTAGTTTCTGCAATTTCGAGTTAGTTTCTGATTTAGCTGAGTTTATCTTGTTTCCAACTGTAATTTTCATTATCGTAGAAATACCCATTTCACTTGAAAACCCAAAACAGAAAATGATGAATTCTAGCTTGAGTTAAGCATTCTTAGCTAGTCCTTGGAAAAATACGACTTGAGGCCCCTATACTACACTTAGTTTTGTGAGCTAAGGGTATTCAATTTATAAATTCAAATTTGAGGCTCATTGTGACACTGATTGTGGGCATTATTCAAATTTTTGGCGTCGTTGCCGGGGAAACACTAGTTGAGTTTGTTTGATTTGAGCTTGTGCTTAGTTTCATATTTCTGATTCTATTTCATTTGCTTTAGCTTTCGATATACATTTGCTGCCATTTTGTTGGGTTTATGACCAGGACTGCAGGTGGTGATATTGTGGAGTTTGATCCTAAGATTGAGAGGACCTTCAGAGCTAGGAGAAATCAAGGAAGAGTTTCAGAAGTTATTGAAAATTTTCTACTCATTCAAGCAGTCCCATGGCAGAACATCAGAAGACTATGAAGGAGCTTGTAGCCCCTGATGATGCATTTTAGTATTCTTGTATTCCTTATCCAGAGTTAGCTGGAGATTTTGAGTTGAGATCAGGCCTAATTCATCTACTTCCCAAGTTTCAGGGACAATCAGGAGAAGATCCTAATAGACATTTGCATGAGTTCCATGTAGTGTGCTCCACTATGAAGCCTTAAGGGATTTCTGAAGAGGACATCAAATTAAGGGCATTTCAATTTTCTTTGACTGGAGCAGCTAAAGATTGGTTTTATTACTTGCCTACTGGACATGTTGCAAGTTGGATTGCCATGAAAAAGGCATTTTTAGAGAAGTATTTTCCAGCTTCAAGAACAGCTATTATTAGAAAGAGCATCTGTGGTATTCAACAAGTGGTGGGAGATGTTGATGCAGTCTGATCCTGATTGTTGTTTTGGTGTTGACACCGATTTTAGTTTAGGTTGATGATTATGATTATGGTTAAGTCCTGCTCGCGAATTAGGCATGGTATGAAAAATCCTAGCTTGGAGGGCTAGGTGTTGGAAAATCCTAACCTGGAGGGTTAGGTGTGGAAAATCCTAGCTTGGAGGGCTAGGTGTTGAAAAGTCCTAATTCGGAAGAGTTGGGTGAAAATTCCTAGCTTGGAGGGCTAGGTGAAAAGTCCTAACTTGGAGGGTTAGGTGAAAAGTCCCAACTTGGAGGGTTAGGTGAAAAAGTCCTGGCTTGGAGGGTCAGGTCCTAGCTTGGATGGCTAGGTTTGGAAAAGCCCTAATTCGGAAGAGTTGGGTGAAAAGTCCTAGCTTGGAGGGCTAGGTGAAAAGTCCTAACTTGGAGAGTTAGGTGAAAATTCCCAACTTAGAGGGTTAGGTGAAAAAGTCCTAGCTTGGAGGGCTAGGTTGGATGAAACCCTAGCATGGAGGGCTAGGTTTGAGTCCCTGGATCGGTCTGGTGACCGATCAGGGAAGTTGGCACGCTGCTCCTTCGTGGATCGGTCTGGTGACCGATCCAACGATGACTGATCGGTCTGGTGACCGATCAGGGAGCGCACAGTGAGGTTGGGAACCTACTGTGTAGCTCCTGATCGGTCAGGTGACTGATCAGGGAGCAGGTCGTTGCCTTGTTGCTTGGCTCCTGATCGGTCCAGTGACCGATCAGGGAGCAGGCAGCTTCCTCACTGCCTTGCTTCTTATCGGTCTGGTGATCGATCAGGGAGTAAACAGTGAGTTGAGTTCCCCCGCTGATCAGCTCCTGAACGGTCTGGTGACCGATCCACGACTTAGGATTTGATTTCCACAGTTACTGTTCACTCAGACGTGGACCGATCAGGCATGAGCCTGATCGGACAGGGAGCTACCTGATCGGTCTGGTGACCGATCAGGATTCACTCTGATCGGTCTGGTGACTGATCAGGCTTGTGTCACTGCGAGAGCTGGGAGTCTCAGCAAAGCGGTGGATCGATCTGGTGACCGACCCACGAGCCCTGGATCGGTCCGGTGACCGATCACTTTAATTCAAATTGCACTGTCAGACACTCTGATCGCGTCTGACCACATCCGATTCTCTGCGTTTGATCTCTGATATGTGATTTACTGAGGAATATGCTATGTTAATACTCTGATTAAGCTGCAGGTGACAGGGAAGGATTCAAACACTCAAGGAGAGTCAATGGAGGCCTTTCCTTAGAGCAGGTTTGTTTGTTTTCCATCTCAGGTTGCAACGGATGCTGGCGCTGGCTGGAGCTGCTGACTGGGGATGGTCTGAGGGAAGCTCAGGGAGTCCAGAAGAGCTCAGTGGTGGTTGGTGGTTGCAGGGGAGCAGCTAGAGGCAGCAGTGGGATGGTGTCACCTGGCGCTCAAGAGGGAAACAAAAGGAGCGGTGTGGAGCAGAGCAAGAAGAACTTTTGGGGTTGCCTTGGTTTTGTGCTGTGATTTCTTGCTGCGTGCTTGTGCTCTTGGCTGATCATCCACTCTTGAGAAAGCTACTGTCATCTTTGAAGCAACCAGCCCTTGCTTGAGCACTTGGAGGATGGAACAAGAGGTTTTGAGTCCAACAGCAAGAAGACACGGAGAAAGGGTTCTCGTGTGAGATCATCGCTGGGTGGAGCTCGGAGGAAGCTTGCTATGTTCTTGTCTGTGCTAAGTGCTAAGTAATATCTTTCTTGTGTTTCATTGTACTTAAAACTATATCTTTGATTGAAACGCTGTGGAGAGATTACTCCACCGAGAAGGAGGTTGCTTTCTATCCGGATCTTCCGGGGCTTGATCTGCCGACGATCAAGGGATCGCCCACCTTAAGGGCACGCCAAGGAGTAGGGGCAAGTTATCCCCGAACCTTGTAAACCCTCTTGTTAGCGTCTTGCATTTGTGCTTAGCTTAGGGTTCTAGTTTTCTGCATACTCTGTTTCTATTCTTTCCGCTGTGCTACTAAACGGTTTAAGTGCAGAATTTTGATAAGTGCTAAAGTTCAAGTGATTGGCTATATTCACCCCCCCCCCTCTCTAGCCATCCGAGTTTCAACAAGTGGTATCCGAGCTTGGGGCTCTGTTTTTGCGGATTAACAATCGAGAGCTATCATCCATGGCGTTGAGAGAAGGCTTTAGCACCACCCGACCTCCTTTCTTTGATGGCGCTGACTTTCAATTTTAGAGATCAATGATGGACTATTATCTCAAGATGGACATCAATACTTGGTTCGCGGTGAAGGAGGGTTTTACCCCTCCGAAGGATGATGAAGGCAAAGAACTTGAATCGTGGCGGTGGACGGCTGAACAAACTCGAAAGACTGAAGCCGACGCGAAGGCGGTGGTCACCCTACAATGCGGCATGAACAAAGACCAACTCATCAAGGTTGGTCCATTCACAAGTGCAAAAGATTTATGGAACAAGCTCATCGAACTCCACGAGGACACCCGAGATTCAAGGATCGCCAAGAGGGACTTGTTCCTCAATCAACTTCAAAATCTCTCCATGAAGGAGAATGAAACCGTTAGTGAGTTACATAGCCGGTTCAAGGAAGTCCTCAACGGGTTTCATTCTATTGATGAAAAGGTCGAGAATCACGACCTTGTGAGGTATGTATTGAAAGAATTTCCAAGGAATGCTTTGTGGTCATCCATGGTGGATGCCTACAAAGTCTCCAAGGATTTATCAATTGTGAAGTTAGATGATTTGTTTTGTGAGATAGAATTGCATGAAATAGCTAACAAAGGCCCCAAGGAGAAGGGGATTGCCTTAGTTGCAGGGGAACAATCCAATAAGAAGAAGAAGGAGAAGAAGAAGGAGAAGGAGGTCTTCTCATCCTCATCCTTGTCCGAGTCCGAATCCGATTCCGAGGAAGATAGCGGCGGGTCTTCTTCCTCCAAGATGGCTAATTTTGTGAGAAGGATGATGAGAAGGGGTCGACGCTTGACAGCCCCAGATATACTAGATTAAATTGTCACGAAGGTGTGGGACCATCAGAATTTAGAATTTGAATGAATGCTGGAAACCCTTTTACAATAAAAAATATGAAAATGTAATATAGGGGTCACAGGTCATATTTTTCTCGGGGACTAGTTGATACAATTTGATTCGCGCTCGTATTTAGGTGTCGTTTGTGTTTTTGGGTTTCGAATGTGAATTGGGTTTGGATAGCAATTAAAAAGAACTGTAATCGCAGGGAAAGGAAACTTAGCTAAAAAACTAAAAAAAACTAAACAAGTGAAGGTAGGAAACAATTCTGGTTTTAGATCAAAATCCAACAAACAACTAATGGGAAGCAATTTAAATTGAACAAATGAACGAGAAATATAACTCCAATGCTAAAATCGAATGTGCAGGTGTAGCTCAAACCAATGGACTGAGTTGGCAATTTCAACTCCACTTAGATGCAAATCAAGCAAGCAACTGATTTCAAATGCAATGGAATTCAATTGCCAAGCTTCCTTGATATAATCGCAGCAACCACAATTGAAAATTGCATGAAATGAATTTGGCACAGACTTGAAACTGGGATGCAGTAATGGAAGTTGACAAAAGCCTGCTGAGACTAAATGCAAAACTATAAATATAGCAATTCAGAATTTCATTCATGCAATGACAATTACTGACCAAATTTGAATGTATTCTAATGCAGGGACTTGCTTCTAAAATTAATAAACTGACATTTTCAGAGATAGAACTGATCCATTCGAAAGTAACTCAAGAAAAATGAACTCAGAAATGCTATACATGAATGTAGAGGGGCAGCAACCATTCATATGCAGAAATTTGATATGCAGGGACTGAAACTTGCATGATGCACATGTTAAATAAATTCGAATTATGAAGCTGATATGGAGCTACGGTTCAGAAGCAAACTAACTGCAAATTACACTAGATTCGAGCTCAACAATTCACTAATGCAATTTTCAGAAACTTGATATGATGCACAGGACAGAATTGAGTTAAAAACTGATAGTGTGCAGAATTGGTTCAATTGCTAAAATAAAACAAAGGCAAACTGAGCAAAAAAATATGCAGAAAGAATTCTAAATATGAAACATCTCAAATCAATTGTATTGTCTAACTAAATGTTATCTACCATTGCAGGCATCAAATCATAAACACAAGTTGAATTCGAAACAAATGGCAGAAATCAGAAATAACTTGGCACGCAAGCTTTTGAGTTGGCACGCAACAATTAACAGAAAAAAACGAATTGAAATTTAACTCCATCTATCACTAAACAAGTTTCTAACTTACTAAACTCGAAGATATAAATCCTAATTAAGCTAAACAATGCAGAATTGAAAACTAAGATAACCTAAAACTGAATTTTTGCAGAAACAAAACAGAATTTGCTCAAAACTGTAAATTACAACCAAACAATGGAAAATTAAGTATCTAAACTACTCCTCAACCCTTTTCCAACTCGAGAAATTCTTGGTTGTCAATCAAGAACTGGCTTCGAACCCCTAGGCTCAGCAAATCAGAGGACAATCAATTCTGAAGTCGATTCTGCATCAAATCTGCGCTTGCTGGAATTTTTCAATCCGATCTACTCCCTCTCAATTGGGTGAGCTGCGATGACGATTTGGGAAGCTTCTGGGATCACTTGAGAACCCCTACAAATGATTCGGAAGCTTTGAAATGGTCTGTGGTTGAGAAGAAGGTGATCGGACTGAGGACTCCCGAAACCCTCAAGAAATCCCCTGTTCCAGCGCAATTGAGCAGAATTCTTCAAACCTTGATCACCAAAAACTTGATTCTCGATCTGGATTGGAAGATGAGGTGGTCACGCCTTCTTGGAAGCAAAAACTTTCAAAATCAATGAAGAACTGATGAAGAACGGCGAAGAATGCTGAAGACGCGACAAAGGTTTTCTGCGCAGAAGATTTCCTTAAGTATTTAGCTTTGAACGGTCCAGATTGATCCACTTCAATCCAACGGCTGATCTTGGTCTGATTTGAGCCAAACTTTGATGATGATGATCTGGGGTCAGAATCTGCCTCGTGGTAGCTCGGATCCCCCAGATATGCAACGGATGGTCCAGATCTACTTAGTCTTTGAATGGACGATCTAGAGCCCTCCAAGCTTGATCCAACGGTTGATTTAGCTCTGATTGGAATGAAACCTTCAGATCTTGATCCTAGAGCTTGATCAACCCTAGCCATAGCTCGGATTGCTTCAGATCATCCCGAATGGCTCAGATCTAGCCGCTTTTGAATCGAACGGCCCAGATTTAATCGTAATCTTGATAATCTAATCCGGGTCACTCCTGACTCGATTTTGACCCAATATGCCCTAGGTCCATGAACCTTTTATGCCTACAAAAAAAATAAATCAAGAATTTAGTGGCCAATTAACTCAAATATATGTAATTTTGCAATTAAGTCCAAAATATGAATAAGTTCTAAAACCTAGGGCAATTTCACAATTTTAGCAATAAAAACATATATCAAACATGGATTTAAGCAGCTCAAATAATCAATAAAATAGTATTTATCAACGCTTCAAGGGTAATGATAACCCTAGTGAAGTTAAAATTGATAAGCCTAATGCCTCTTGCTATGAGTGTGGTAGGAAAGACACTTCAAGAATGAATGCCCAAAGCTAAAGAAGAAGGAGGAGAAATCCAAAAAGAAAGAAGAGAAAGCAAGGAAGAAGAAGGCCTTGAAGACCACTTGGGATGAATCCTCTTCAAGTTCATCCGATGAAGAAAAGGAGGAGGAGAGTACACGGCATGTGGCACTCATGGCATTGGGAGATCAAGAAAGCAGTGATGAATCTTCCAACTCTTCAAACGCGGCTTCATCATCTTCGGATGATGAAGAGGTAACCTCTCCCGAACTTGAAAAATGTTATAGAGCTATTGCATGTTTAACCAATATGTTGAAGAAGTCAAAAAGTAAGGTTAAGTCATTGCAATTAGAAATTGAACAATTGAAGTCATCTAGGGATGATAACATAGATGATTTGCATGTTGAAATGTTAGAGGATGAAAATAAAGTATTGAAAATTGAGATTGAACATTTGAAATCCTCTAGGGTTGAGGATGTAGATGATTTGCATGATGAATTGTTAGAAGAAGAAAACAAATCATTAAAGAGTGAAGTTGAGAGACTCAAGAATATTCTTGAGAAGTTCTCAACAAGCTCAAAGACCCTAGACATGATCTTGAATGCCCAAAGGGCAGTCTACAATAGGGCCAGTATTGGTTACCAACCCAAGGAACCTTCATTTGTGTCTCTTATGTCTAGGACTGATATGAGACAATCTAAGACACCCAAGGTTCAAAAGAAAGTTGTCAAGGCATGGGTGCCTAAGACTTGTTTAGTAGGTGTTTTAGGTCCCAAGGTTTGGGTACCTAAAACTTCTATTTTTCGAATTGTGTAGGTTATGATTGAGGGGGAGCATCTATCAACTTGGTTCGTTGATAGTGGGTGCTCCAAGCACATGACCGGGGATAGATCATTGTTTACTACCCTTCAAAAGAAAAGTAGAGGTAATGTTTCATTTGGTAACAATGGTAGTCTTAAGGTCATAGGAATAGGAGACATTCAAATATCCGAATGTCTTAGAATTTCAAATGTCCTTCTAGTCAAGGGGATGATATTTAATCTCCTAAGTGTCAGTCTCAATAGAGAATTGTGTGACACGGGTTACACAATTGATTTTCAACCAAGTCAATGTCTAGTTAGACAACATGCCACCTTGGACACGGTACTAGTAGGAACAAGAGTAGACAATATTTATCAAGTTTCATTTAAAAGTGCTACTAATACTTTTGTTAAGTGTCTCATGTCAAAAGAAGAAGAGTCCACCCTTTGGCACCGGAGGCTAGCACATGTTAACATGAAGAACATCCGGAAGTTGGCCATCAAGGGATTAGTTCGTGGCTTACCGAGTATCAAGTATGAAAAAGACAAACTCTGTGATGCATGTCATATGGGTAAGCAAACAAAATCTGCACATAAAGGTAAAAGCACTGTAAGTACATCTACCGCATTAGATTTACATCACATGGATCTATTTGATTGTAGCACTATCATATCATTGAATGGAAGTAGATATTGCTTTGTTATCATTGATGATTTTACTAGATATACATGGACTTATTTTCTTAAATATAAGGACCAAACCTTAGATGTTTTTATTTCTTTTTGTAGAAGAGTTGAAAATGAAAAATCATCAACCATTAAGACAATTAGAAGTGATCATGGTGGTGAATTTCAAAATCATCGGTTCTTAGAATTTTGTCAAGATAGAGGTTATAGATATGAGTTCTCCACTCCTAGAACACCACAACAAAACGGTGTTGTAGAGAGGAAGAACCGTGTTCTACAAGAAGTTGCACGAAGCATGCTTAATGAGTACTCACTACCGAGTTACTTATGGGCCGAAGCTGTAAATACGGCTTGCTATGTGCAAAATCGAGTCCTAATCCATAGGTTCTTAGGAAAGACTCCCCATGAACTTTGGTTTGAAAAACCACCTACGGTTAAACACCTTAGGGTGTTTGGTTGTAAGGTGTTCATCCTAAACACCAAGGACCACCTTGGAAAGTTCACGGCAAAGGCTGATGAAGAGATACTGGTCGGGTACTCCCTGGTTAGCAAAGTCTATCGAGTTTACAACAAGAAATCTAGATTGATTGAAGAATCTTCTGACATTGTCTTTGAAGAAATTCCGAAAGTCAATGGTCAATCAGAAGATAAAGTCCAATTCGAACTTAGGAGACTAAGTTTGAATGAAAGTCCAAATGTTGTTGATGGTGATGAATCCGATGACGGTGAGCCTAGACAACCTATAGATCAGCCGGATCCTAAGGCTGAGCTTATGTCTAGTGAACCCATTCAAGAAGCACCACAAACACCTAGGCAAACTAGATTAGCCTCTAGTCATCCCCAAGACCAAATTGTTGGAGACATCCATCATGGGATTAGGACTAGATCATTCTTCCGGAATGAGGTTAATGAAGTTGCCTTAATTTCCGAAATTGAACCTAGAAAAATTGATGAAGCATTAAATGATCCCGATTGGATCATTGCAATGCAAGATGAACTAGGTCAATTCGAAAGAAGTCAAATTTGGGACTTAGTCCGTAAACCTAAGAAGACCACCATCATTGGAACCAAATGGGTCTTCAAGAATAAATTAAATCATAAGGGAGAAATCATTAGAAACAAGGCACGCTTAGTAGCCAAGGGCTATAGTCAAGTTGAAGGCCTTGATTATGATGAGACGTATGCTCCCGTGGCACGATTAGAGTCCATCCGATTGATGCTTGCATTTGCAACACATCGAGGTTTCAAGTTATATCAAATGGATGTCAATTGGCCTTTCTAAATGGNATGTTTTATTTTGGTAACAATGGTAGTCTTAAGGTCATAGGAATAGGAGACATTCAAATATCCAAATGTCTTAGAATCTCAAATGTCCTTCTAGTCATGGGGATGACATTTAATCTCCTAAGTGTCAGTCAATTATGTGACACGGGTTACACAATTGATTTTCAACCAAGTCAATGTCTAGTTAGACAACATGACACCTTGGACACGGTACTAGTAGGAACAAAAGTAGACAATATTTATTAAGTTTCATTTAAAAGTACTACTAATGCTTTTGCTAAGTGTCTCATATCAAAAGAAGAAGAGCCCACCCTTTAGCACAGGAGACTAGCACATGTTAACATGAAGAACATCCGGAAGTTGGCCATCAAGGGATTAGTTCGTGGCCATCAAGTATGAAAGAGACAAACTTTGTGATGCATGTCAAATAGGTAAGCAAACAAAGTCTGCACATAAAGGTAAAAGTTTTGTAAGTACATCTACCGCTTTAGATTTACTTCACATGGATCTATTTGATTGTAGCACTATCATATCATTGAATGGAAGTAGATATTGCTTTGTTATCATTGATGATTTTACTAGATATACATGGACTTATTTTCTTAAATATAAGGACCAAACCTTAGATGTTTTCATTTCTTTTTGTAGAAGAGTTGAAAATGAAAAATCATCAACCATTAAGACAATTAGAAGTGATCATGGAGGTGAATTTCAAAATCAACGATTTTTAGAATTTTGTCAAGATAGAGGTTATAGACATGAGTTCTCTACTCCTAGAACACCACAACAAAATGGTGTTGTAGAGAGGAAGAACCGTGTTCTACAAGAAGCTACACGAAGCATGCTTAATGAGTACTCACTACCAAGTTACTTATAGGCTGAAGCTGTAAATACAGCTTGCTATGTGCAAAATCGAGTCCTCATCCATAGGTTCTTTGGAAAGACTCCCCATGAACTTTGGTTTGGAAAACCACCTACGGTTAAACACCTTAGGGTGTTTGGTTGTAAGGTGTTCATCCTAAACACCAAGGATCACCTTGGAAAGTTCACGACAAAGGCTGATGAAGGGATACTGGTCGGGTACTCTCTTGTTAGCAAAGCCTATCGAGTCTACAACAAGAAATCTAGATTGATTGAAGAGTCTTCTGATGTTGTCTTTGAAAAAATTCCAAAGGCCAATGAACAATCAGAAGATGAAGTCCAATTCGAACTTAGGAGACTAAGTTTGAATGAAAGTCCAAAAGTTATTGATGGTGATGAATCCGATGACGGTGAGCCTAGACAACCCATAGATCAGCCGGATCCTGAGGCTGAGCTTGTGTCTAGTGAATCCATTCAAGAAGCACCACCAACACCTAGGCAAACTAGATTAGCCTCTAGTCATCCCCAACACCAAATTGTTGGAGACATCCATCATGGGGTTAGGACTAGATCATTCTTCCGGAATGAGGCTAATGAAGTTGCTCTAATTTCCGAAATTGAACCTAGAAAAATTGATGAAGCATTAAATGATCCCGATTGGATCATTGCAATGCAAGATGAACTAGGTCAATTCGAAAGAAGTCAAATTTGGGACTTAGTCCCTAGACCTATGAAGATCACCATCATTGGAACCAAATGGGTCTTCAAGAACAAATTAAATCATAAGGGAGAAATCATTAGAAACAAGGCATGGTTAGTAGCCAAGGGCTATAGTCAAGTTGAAGGCCTTGATTATGATGAGACCTATGCTCCCGTGGCACGATTAGAGTCCATCCGATTGATGCTTGCATTTGCAACACATCGAGGTTTCAAGTTATATCAAATGGATGTTAAATCGGTCTTTCTAAATGGTTTAATTAGAGAAGAGGTCTATGTAGAACAGCCTCTAGGGTTTGAGAGTACCGAATTCCCAAACCACGTGTTCAAGCTCAAAAAGGCACTTTATGGCCTTAAACAAGCACCCCGAGCTTGGTATGAGCGGTTGTCGACATTTTTAATTGAGAAAGGCTTTGTAAGAGGCCAAATAGACCCTACACTATTTCTACGGAGAGATGGTGATAATATTTTTGTAGCCCAAGTATATGTCGATGACATAATTTGTGGCTCAAACAATAAGGGCTATTTGAATGAATTCATTGGACACATGGAAAGTGAATTTGAAATGAGTCTAGTCGGAGAGTTGACTTTCTTCCTTGGACTTGAAATCAAACAACCCCGAGATGGGATCCATGTGACCTAATCGAAATACACACAAGAAATGCATCGAAAATTCAACATGAGTGATTCAAAAGAGGTAACCACTCTCATAGCTACAAGCACAAGATTAGACAATGATGAGAGTGGTAAATCTGTTGATTTGACTCAATATCGGAGCATGATAGGTAGTTTGCTATACCTCACAGCTAGTCGACCTGATATTCTTTTCGCTGTGGGTATGTGCGTAAGGTATCAAGTTTGTGCCAAGGAATCTCACTTAATCGCTGTTAAGAGGATTTTGAGATATCTTAAAGGCACAATAGGAGTCGGTCTTTGGTACCCCTTACCGAATCATTTGATTTAATTGGCTATACCGATTCCGACTACGCTGGATGTAAGTTGGATCAGAAAAGCATGAGTGGGCGTTGCCAATTTCTAGGATCATCTCTAGTTAGTTGGTCAAGTCGGAAGCAACATTGTGTTGCTCTCTCCACGACCGAGGCAGAATATATTGCTATGGGAGAGAGTATATCGCAATTGTTGTGGATGATTCATACTCTAGAGGACTATGGATTAAGCTACAAGGGTGTACAAGTGTTGTGTGACAACATTAGCACAATTAACCTAACCAAGAATCCAGTCCATCACTCTAGGACTAAGCATATTGAAGTGCGTCACCACTTCATTAGAGATCATGTTGCTAGAGGAGATGTTGTACTCTCTTATGTAGAGTCCAAATCAAATTTAGCAGACATTTTCACTAAACCACTCCCCGAAAATGAGTTTAGCTTCTTAAGAAGGGAGTTGGGAATGTGTCGCGCTTCATAGTTTTCAAAATGCTTTCAAAACCCTTCATGATAAGTTCTAATTGTTGGGATGCAATTGGGTAACTTTGGGGACATCTCACACAAACTATAAGGTTTATCAAAACGTTTTTGTTTGCTAGAAATGGGGTCAGATGTTAGGATCAACTCAATTTCTTAAAATGTCAATGCATCCCTTGAGAAATTAAGTTGACGAGATAAAAATCACTTCGGTGACCAAGTATGGGGAAAACCAATGCATAACACATGTGTATTTGGCTCCATGATCATACTTGGGCATTCCAATCAAGGAAACTTGATTGGAAATTTGAATTTGGCACAATCTTGGTTAAAATTTGATTGGATGATTGTTGATAGAGTTTGACTCCACTTGGGTGGAGCAAAGTGATTGTTGAACCTATAAGGACCTTTGATCGTTGTTTAGGGATCAATTATAGTCAAGGGATCACTTCCAAGATCGATATCTTTCATCAGATCCCTTCAGGAATCGTGTAAAAATCTGAAACTGCAAGTTTCAGATCATATCAGGGAGTATCAGGAACCCTGATCGGTCACTGGACCAATCAGGCGTAGGGCTGATCGGTCCCCGGACCGATCTGGCTCCCTCCTGTGGTGATCGGTCCACAGACCGATCAGTGGGGTCACAAAAGCTTAACGAAATTCTATCCAAACACTCTGTGCTAGCCTGGATCGGTCCCCGGACCGTTCTGGCACCGTGTGGTGATCGGTCCACAAACCGATCAGGGGGCTTCCCGAATATCATCCAACCCTACTGATCGCTCCCTAATCGATCAGCCGATCGATCAGGAGCCTGCCTGATCGGTCACCCGACCGATCAGGACCAGGCCAGTCCGATCAGGCTGAAGCCTGATCGGTCTGGGCGCTTCCAGATTGAACGGTGATCCGTTCGATCACATTAAATTTCGATTGGTGGACCGATCCACCAACCTAATAACTTCGTGAAAACCCCTCATCTCCCAAGCCCTAGCACCGAACCTCTCTTCATCCCGTGCGAGCGCCTTCCCTGCATCACCTTCTTCCTCTTGCGAGTGAGCTTTTGTGTGCGCGCGTGCGATCCTGAGAAGATTTCCTGCGAACGTTTTCCTTGTCTGCAAGTTGCCTTCTTGCTCAAGGTCTTGCGCTTCTGTCTTGCGCCGAGAGCTTCTTCCTGCGCAAGCTCTTCTTCCAACTTTTAAGATCCTCTCAAATCAACTTCAATGGCACCTAAGTAAGCATTTTTTATTAGCTTTCTTTCAAATCAGTTCACAGATTATGAGTTTGTGCTAATCAAAATTTTTGTCTTGTGGTGCTTGCCATGACCTTGCTTATGCCATGACCTAAACTATATCACATCTCTTTATTATTTGACTTTTAATCAACTCTTACATTTGTAATCCTTTGATTTGTCATGACCCATCTTTGCCATGTCACTGATTAAATCTATCTTCATATGATAAATTCTATCTTATGATTATTGTTTCATGATCAAATCTTGGTTAAACCTATGTTCATGTGGTCGATTCAACTCTTGCCATGATCTATTCAAACCTTTAGAAAATCATCTAAGGGAAAGGAATCAGTGGAGGGTAGCTCAAGGGGCAAAGCCCCTTCCTTATCAGCACCCACCCGAAGGCATCAGCCTTCCTCGAGTTCTCGCTTTCCCAATGCCGCCTGTGAACAGGCTTTCCAATCCCACACCTTCAAATTACTCTCCTGCCGATCGATTGATGTTCCATTTCTGACCGAGCACTGCCCTTCTATCATGGAGATAGTCACTTTCTACAATCTTGGCTTTCTCTTGAAAGGACTATCAATTATGACCTTGTCTCCGAGTTTTACAATAATCTTCAACAGGGACCTCAAGGGGGTTTCGAGTTCACTAATCGAGTCGCCAAGAGGACTCTTGATTTCTCCTATGACATTCTAGCGGAGTACCTAGGCAGTCAACGATCGCCTGACCTGTATTCGATCTATCCCGAGCTCCCTGACCCTCTGTTGGCTCCATTTGTGGATGTTACTCCTGATGGCATCTATCAGCATTTCTTTGGTCATCCCCGCCCAACCGGGCTTGATGAGTTGGGTCCTGACTTTGCTACTTTTGCAGCACTCTGTCTCTCTCTTACCGATTACATCTTGTTCAAGATTATCACAAACTGTATCCTGTCTATCACTTCCAAGCCCTTAACTGAAATCCGACCCTATCATTGCCTGATGCTCTACGGCACGCACCGCCGCATGGACATCGATATCATGGAAAGCATCTTTCAGTCCATTTTATCCTATCGAGAGCCGAGTCGTCGCACAGTCTATATGCCATTTGGTCATGTCATCACCGACTGGCTTATGTCAGTAGGTGTTGATGTCACCAAGGGCAAGATAGTGCCCATGGTCCGACAGGATTGCAGACTTGGCCGGCGGGCATTTTCCAAGTCCGGCATCATCATACGGGATCGCGATGGGGTTTTGGTTTGAAAGGACGGGAGGGGTCTCGGTGAGCTACCTGGAGGAGGTCTATATTTTCAGGCACCAGCCGATGCTGCTGCACCTCAGGAGGCTCCCGCTACTGCTGCTGCTGATGATTACGACTATGAGCCGGACCCGGATCTACGATGGCAGATTTCCGAGCTGAATCAGACGATCCAGCATGATCATCACATACGAGAGCTCTATCGGGAGGAGATCTGTTCATGGTTCCGATCTTTCGACCGCAGACTGAACGCGGTGGACTCGGATGTCTCCGGGGTCCGCATTTTATAGCAGACGTGGTACGATGAGTGACGCCGTCACACATTTCCTGGGGATGCGCCTTCCGGTAGTGTTGCACCTGGATCCTTTGCTCATGATGATGATGAGACCCTATTCATACTGACCCTCCTGTTGACAATTGACTGTTATCTGTTCTTGTTTGGTAGCTTCAGACTATTTGACTATTTGACGGATCTGTCCATCCCGACTATTGCCTGTTATGGCGTGATATTGACTTTGATGCATTGACTTGCATCGCACTATTTGCCTGGATGTTTTATGTTTTACCACTATGGCTGTTTTTAATGTATATCTTGCCATTTTTTGCTTATTAGTGGTTTATATGGTGATATCTGCGTGTATGCCTTATTATGCATGCTTATGATTTTGCTTATGCTCCAGTTCCATATGATACATATGTTAGTTGTGCCATGCCTTATCTTTGTCATGTGTATTCATATGTTTATCAAAATAAATCATTCATACCTATGTTGTTTTGGAATACTCCTAGGGTTGAGGGGGAGTATGGTTAAACTTAACAGCCCCTCTAGACCCTTTCGGTGTTCGACAAAGGGAGAGAGTGTGGTTGGTTAAGTTTAGGATGATTATGTTGTAGGGGGAGGATCATGATTCCCCTATGATTCTGAATTGAGAAATTGATTGGGAATCCCTAAACTTAAAATCGGGTTGTCAAACAACAAAAAGGGGGAGATTGTTGATGCAGTCTGACCATGATTGTTATTTTGGTGTTGACATCGATTTTAGTTTAGGTTAATGATTATGATTATGATTAAGTCCTGATCGAGGATTAGGCATCGTATGGAAAATCCTAGCTTGGAGGGCTAAGTGTTGGGAAATCCTAACCTGGAGGGTTAGGTGTGGAAAATCCTAGCTTGGAGGGCTAGGTATCTGGAAAAGTCCTAATTCGGAAGGTTTGGGTGAAAAGTCCTAGCTTGGAGGGCTAGGTGAAAAGTCCTAACTTGGAGGGTTAGGTGAAAATTCCCAACTTGGAGGGTTAGGTGAAAAAGTCCTAGCTTGGAGGGCTAGGTTGGATGAAATCCTAGCTTGGAAGGCTAGGTTTGAGTCCTTGGATCGGTCTGGTGACCGATCAGGGAAGTTGGCACGCTGCTCCTTCGTGGATCGGTCCGGTGACCGATCCAGCAATGACTGATCGGTCTGGTGACCGATCAGGGAGCGCACAGTGAGGTTGGGAACCTATTGTATGGCTACTGATCGGCCTGGTGACCGATCAGGGAGCAGGCCGTTGCCTCGTTGCTTGGCTCCTGATCGGTTTGGTGACCGATCATGGAGCAGGCAGCTTCCTCATTGCCTTGCTTCTGATCGGTTTGGTGACCGATCAGGAAGCAAACAGTGAGTTGAGTTCCCCCGCTGATCAGCTCCTGAACGGTCAGGTAACCGATCCACGACTTAGGATTTGATTTCCGCAGTTACTGTTCACTCAATCGTGGACGGATCAGGCTTGAGCCTGTTGGGACAGGGAGCTACCTTATCGGTCTGGTGACCGATCAGGCTTCACTCTGATCGGTCTGGTGAACGATCAGGCTTGTGTCACTGCGAGAGCTGGGGAGTCCCAGCAAGCGGTGGATCTGTCTGATGACCGACCCACGAGCCCTGGATCGGTCTGGTGACCGATCACTTTAATTCAAATTGCACTGTCAGACGCTCTGATCGCGTCTGACCGTATCCGATTCTCTGCATTTGATCCCTGATACTTGATTTACTGAGTGATATGCTGTGCTAATGCTCTGATTAAGCTACAGGTGACAGGGAAGGATTCAAACACTCAAGGAGAGTCAATGGAGGCCTTTCCTTGGAGCAGGTTTGTCCGTTTTCTATCTCAGGTTGCAACGGACGCTGGCGCTGGCTGGAGCTACTGACTGGGGCTGGTCTAAGGGAAGCTCAGGGAGTCCAGAAGAGCTCAGTGGTGGCTGGTGGTTGCAGGAAAGCAGCTGGAGGCTACAGTGAGATGTTGACCTGGCACTAGTGGATAGTGGATAAGCAGCGTGGTGGAGAAGAGTAGAGAAGAAGGGTTGTTGCCTTGTGTTTCTGTTGCGATCTCTTGCTACGTGCTTGTACTCTTGGCTGATCATCCTCTCTTGAGAAAGCTACTGTGATCTTTGAAGCAACCATCCCTTGCTTGAGCACTTGAAGGAAGGAACAAGAGGCTTTGAGTCCAACAGCGAGAAGACACAAAGAAAGGGGTTCTTGCGTGAGATCGTCGCTGGGTGGAGCTCGGAAGAAGCTTGTTGTGTTCTTGTCTGTGCTAAGTGCTAAGTAAGATCTTTCTTGTGTTTCATTGTGCTTAAAACTATATCTTTGTTTGAAACGCTGTGGAGAGGTTACTCTACCGAGAAGGAGGTTGCATCTTATCCGGTGTTCACCGGGGCTTGATCTGCCGACGATCAAGGGATCGCCTACCTTAAGGGCATGCCAAGGAGTAGGGGCAAGTTATCCCCGAACCTTGTAAATCCTCTTGTTAGCGTTCTTCTGCTTGCTCATAGTTTAGGGTTTAGTTTTATGCATATTCTGTTTTTACTACTTCTGCTGTTCTTCTAAAAGATTGAGTGCAGAAATTTGAAAAACACAAAGTTCAAGTGTTTTGCTATATTCACCCCCCCCCCTCTCTAGCCATCCGAGTTCCAACACTTCGCCCATCTCCTTGGGCTCAGCTTGCTCCTCCCAAGGGAACAGGTTGCAAGCGGCAGGTGGGTTCCGCCTAGGATCTCCCGCCGCTGGTATGGTTACAAGACATCCCCGACCTGAACCGCACCCTGGGGAGATCTGACGACCGCGTCCCCAAGTGGCAAGGGCCCGACCCCTCCCGGCTTGTCGGTACTCTTCGATGCTGTGAGTATTGCTCTGGTGAAAAGCGCAGTAGGACCTCCATCAGGTCGGCAGATATCCCTGAGCCACTTGTTGTACGTGTCTTTGCTCCATCCCCACCTGGTCTGTTGCCCCTCGAGGGCTACGAATGAGTCCGCCCAGAGAGCGGTTGCTCTGGTCGGGACTTGGTGGTGGGGCACTAACGACCTCCTTTTTCCAGGCGGCTTGTGCTTCCTCCACGTTGATGTATTTGGCAGCCTTTCCAAATAGGCTGTCAAAGTCCTTCGGTGGTTTCCAGATCAACGAGCGGAAAAATCTCCCTCCTGTAGCCCTTGGGAGAATGCGCTGATCAGCACCTCAGGAGTGGCGGTCGTCATGTCCAAGGCTACTCCGTTGAACCTCTTGATGTAAGCTCGGAGCGACTCTTTTGGGCCTTACTTTAGCACGAACAGGTTTAGGTTGGTTTTTATAGTGCCTCTGACTACTCACGGAGTGATGTAGGAACAACCTCCTGAGCTCCTCAAAGTTGAACACGGACCCATTCAGGAGCCGGTCAAACCATCGCTGAGCCGGTCTCGATAAAGTCGTTAAGAAGGCTTGGCATTTCATGCCTTCGGGTATTGGTGAAGTAGGGTGGCGCTTTTGAACTTCATTAGGTGCTCCTCGGGGTTACTCGTTCTTCAGTACTCCAGTATGGTGAAGAATTGGAGATGCTTGGGGACCGGATCCTCGAGAATCTGTGAGGAAATGGGGCACCGTGCCGGTGGAGTCGGTGGGGGGTCAGCGGGGCCCTTTCCCTTGTCCGGGCGTTGTCGGCGCGTCTGACTAGATGCGGACGCCTCAGTAGGATTGGAGTGAGCCTCATAACCTCTGACTCGGTAGAATGCAGGGGGTAATGAAATTGAAGCACCTTTTGGTTGGGCAACGCTCCCCCGACCCACCGAGTTGCCTACGGCTGAGGGCTCTGGAAATCGAGTCGTCGGGCTACTCGCATGTAAAGGCAACTGAGGGGTCTTCTGAGGTCGGGCAGCCATCAGAAACTCGTACTCCTCTGGTGTGACGGTCACCGTCACTCGGTTGGGATCTTCCATCTTGCGATCTCGATCAAGCAAAATGCCCTCCTTCTAGCGCGAAATATGATCCTGTCGAAGAGCGAGGTGGACTCCCAAGAGTGAGTTGAACTCGGAAACGACTCCTGCTGGCTCCGAGAACTGCAAGAAAGATGACCATCAGCAAGACACTGGAAAAATTCCCCGGCAAGGCACTCCGACGATCAAGTCAGTACCTGGAGAAGGAAAACTGGAGAAGAAACTGTAGCAAAAACATATCGCGCGTGTACCTGCGTGTGAAGTGAGGAGTGTCTTATATAGCCGAGGGAGCCGACAGCCTCTGGACCGCTTCTGCCATATTTTGTCTCATGCGGGGACAGGATCAGGGGTCGCTGTCAGCTCGTCGACCGACGCCGCCCATTCTGACATGGGCAGGGGGCGCCGTGGTACAAGTTGCCAGAGCTTGTCAGGCAAGTACTATGCCAGCGGGATATCCGCGATTCAGACACGAGTGATGTCAGGCCTGATCTGACCTGCACCGATTCTCATATCACCTTTATTAGTACTGTGGCTGGGGGTAGGTCCTCCCTCGAAAAATGATAATTCCCGAGTCAGAGCACCGACCGGCTTCCCCAAGTGAGATCTTGCTATGCAGCTAATGCCCTACGGATTAAACAAGGGGACAGGCCGAGTCTTTGGGGCACTCGGACTCGGCCAGGCCGATTCATCCTTAGAGCATAGGATTAGAACCCCAAAAGGGCGTCGACTGGCTATTGGTTGTGTGTTCACCAGATGACCTTAAGCGGAGCACTCGGTATCTCTCGCTAGGGCTAATTTAGACTATATCAAGTTAACCTTCCGATCGGGCATCACGACCCGAGTGGCACCCGTTTCATGCCCTGCCACGCCGAGTTGTCGGAGCTTTTTTGGCAATGATATGTCTCTCTGTAATGCCATATAGGCCGACCAGGCTACACCTAGGCTAGGTCATGATCACTCAAATTCAAATTTTGAAATATGACAAAAAGTCAAAGTTAAATGTGATGTTTGTCTAACCTTGTTTGTTAACTATGATAAATTAGAACCCGGTCCAAAAAATTTATCGTGAAATTTTTCGAAGGTTTTAGGGTTTCGATCCTTTAGATGAAGTTTAAAGAGGTGTAAATGGATTAAACCCGAAATTTGAAGGGGTTGTTTGTTTAAAATTTTGAAGCTTGGGATGAAACTGTAATAACATAAACTATTAGGGCTAAGTGAAAAAGAGCCACCACTTAAGTTTCCTTCACTGGTTTCGGTGTCTTCGCCGAAGCTCCCATTCCTCCCGTTTCCTCTTCTTCCATTTCTCCTTCTCACCTTGATCCGCCCGATCGCCGACTCCTCTTCTCCTTTGATCGACCGATTGTCGATCGCCACTTGTGAGTTCTCCTCGAGTCAGTCGTCGACCATTCTCCTTCCTTGCCTGACCGACATCACTGCTCGATTTTTCCTCCTCATCATCATCACCCCCTGACCCAGTGTGTTATCGACTGCCACTCAAGCCACCACAATGTTTGCTTCTTTGCTCCAATTGAGTGAGGATTGTTGCTTCGTTGTAGCCTCTCAAATCGTCCCTCTCCTACTGGGCGAAGCCCTACCTCACGGAAAAGGAGTCGAAAGGGGGGAGCTAGGTATGAAACACAGTGATGGTTTGAAGATTGTGGAGATCCATGCGCCTGTCTCCCTCCCTTGCGCTCACTGCCAGCCAACCCTACACCATGATTTCATCTTCTTCACTGAGCAAATGTAGATTTGATTGGGTAAGTTGCACTTTGTATTGGGTTAATTGAGGATTGATCAAATTCTATGATGGATCTAGGAGGAATAAACTCTGGAGGTTGATGGATGCTTGTTGATGGGGAGTACAGAATTCGTAGTTGGATTGCTGCCAAGGATATACGGATGGAAACATTGATGAATGTAGAGTGAGTAATTTGGTTGTTAATTAACTTGATAAGTGGTGGAATTACAGATTTACTTATTTAGGGTTTCCTATTGTATTATGATTATGTTTTGAATTTAGGCTAGACCTAATCTAATCTCGGGTAAATGCTAATCATTGGTCGGTGGATTAAAGGTGAATACTTAATCAATGAAGATGATAAAAGATTAACGTAGGGATGATTGAGTTTTGGATGGGTTGAACTAACTACATGGTAATCCCAATACTAAGATTCCGAAATCAATTTAGGATTATTGGGTTAGATCCAAATTTAACCAAGGAATCAAGATTAATTGAAGTTAATCATTAACTTTAATTAATTAATGATTGAATCGATTGAGGGGTTCATCCTAATTGGTTTTAAGATTTAATTTAGTTACTTGATCTATATATAATTAACTAAATTATGCATGTTAATACAGACCCCAGTTTTGATCCCAATGTTTAGACAGGGGATCAATTTGATACGATCTACAAATAAATGTGGGTACTTCTTGCTTGTTTCTTAGATCCACTTTACCTTTATGCATGACTATTTATTTTATGTGCAGTAGATTTTATTTACCTTAAATCTGCTATCGTTGTTATCTTGCTTAATACTTGTTATTTGATATTGGATGTGATCTAATTTTCTTATATATAATTAGCTAAATTATGCATGTTAATGCAGGACTCCAGTTTTGATCCCAACATTTAGACAGGGGATCAATTTGATACGATCTACAAATAAAGGCGAGTACTTTTTACTTGTTTCTTAGATCCACTTTACCTTTATGCATGACTATTTATTTAATGTGCAGTAGGTTTTATTTACCTTAAATCTGCTACCGTTGTTATCCTGTATAATACTTGTTTATGATCTTGGATATGATCTAATTTCCTTCTATACAATCTCGTTTATTGTTATCTGATACTGTATAGCATCTGTGCGAGCATGTGTACGTAGATATAGTAGCATGCTATTGTATAGTTCCATTGATTGGATCCTAGTATACTTGCATGTGTACCTAAATGTATGATGATTAGGTTATGATACATGTTTTCGACTTGTGCATGCTAGGTTGAGTTATGTATTGATGACCGGGTAAGGGTTCGATGAGTTAGAGTCATGCACCATTGTTGCATCGCATGCCGACGACCATCGACTCCCTTATGGTTTGAGCTCGTCACCCGGTACATGATATGCACACACGACCACTCATGAGTTAGTGGATACTGTTGGGTGTGTGCATTTGCTCTATACTGCTTCGCTCGATCGCTCATAGGTAGTGGTTTCAGAGCATAATAGCAGGCAGGGATCCCTCCTCTTCTCATAAACTAGAGGAGATGAGAGAGATATCTCCCCCATATGTACATGGGGCAGAGCGAGATCTCCACTAGCATCCTTTCCACTCGGTCACTCAGGAGTAGTGATTGCAGAGTGTGGACAGCGTCGTAGCCCTACTCACTCGGCCGACACATATGACATGCCTCGGTGGCTAGACTGGCGTTAGGAGTGACCATGTCATTGTATCATGTGCATATGATGCATTCTGTATTTGATTGTGATTGCTGCATTTATTTGCTGCATATTTTTGACATGAACATACATGATATATTATATGTGTGGTTTGATGACCTTGCACTTGTTTGTATGATACGAGCCCTTTTATGATCAGGATAGGCTGATTTCTAGTATGTGCATTTATTTCGTACTTTCAGTTAGGCATATTCTAATATTTCTGTTGAGACTGTATCCTGTTGTTTTTGTATAACATATTCAGCTATTTAGTATGTTATGCATATCTTTTCTCTATACCTACATAGTTCACTTGAACTCCCCACCCATCACAATGTTTTGTTTTCAGGATGATAGTGTGGGATCGGTGGCAGTCGATAGAGGGGGGAGGGTGAATATCAACTAGAACTTTTTCGTGGAACTTCGTGGTCCGTTCAATCGTCTTTCTATCAAAGTGTTAGTATGCAACGGAATATAAAATAAAGATAATAAAACACAGCAGATACGCGGGATTTATTTACTTGATTCCCAACCCTCAGGGTCAGTAACTCTAAGGCGTGAGTCCACTATTGGTCTCCTTTCCGAAATTTCCAGAGGCGGAGAAAACCCATCTTACAGTTTGGATTTACAAGTAAAAAAGATAAACAGTAAAATAACTTGTAAACTAAATCAAACCAAACAAGTCGATGATCTTGACCAATCTGGAACTCCAAAGCGTCGTGCACATCCTCCTGGAGCCTTCTAGGTCGTAGAGCTTCACCTTGAGCAATTTTGCTTTGCATAGAATGAATGAACGAATGGAAAACTTGTTGTTTTGAAGTGAGGGGTCAAACCCTTTTTTATACTAGGTTCTCGGGGACCTGATAAGCTTCTAGGGTGCCTCATAGTGGTCAAAAAGTGATCCATAGGAGCGAACTCGGTGCTTGGATAAATTTCCCTTCTCAGGCGCCTGTTAATGTTAGTAATATGAGAGAAGTGTCCTAAGGCAATCGCCTTATGATTGTAAATATTTATTTTAATAAATGAAAATTCACTATTTGAGTATACATGTTTGTGTATTTGATTGGGATCTTAAACTCATTTACTGAATGTCCGCAATACAATTCACAGCATGAGAGAATTTGTGATGAATTCACAACTAGTGATTATCTCTACATGTGCAATTGTGAAGTATTGAAATTGTCCCTAGTCGATGAATTGATAAATACGGACACTATCAATTCTGTTGAGACTAGCATGAGTTATTCTGTTGGGACCGGGTGCATGTTGACAAGGATACGGGTTCGTAAAATTCTAAATTTTTACGTGCAGCGGAAGAATTAGCATAAAATAATTTCACAAATTATTCTAACCACGTATCTAGCATGCAACCTTATGGTGTGTAGACATGATCATAAAATAAAACTTTACGGAAAAGTAAACTAATTTACCAAGTACCTCGCGTAACTCGAAGTAAGGGACGAGATCCAACCGTAGCGTCCCTTGGAAGCTTCGCCTCTATTCGCGTCCACGACGAGTTCTCTTCGGGATGACTTCGTAAAGTCACGAGTTTTGTGCCGACGAGAACTACTAGATTCTCTATAGGCACAACAAAGAAGATCAAGAGATAAAATAGGAAACTAACCACCAAGAGTCGGAATCTAAATTCCGAGAAGGAAGGAGACGTGATCCGCTTCTTCTTCTTCTTGGTTGGCTTCTCCTTCTTCTTGATAGCTCACGGCAACCACCCTAGGGTGTGCTAGGTGCGCCGGCCCTAGGTGGTAGGAAGGGGCGCCGGCCCTAATCCTCTTGAGGGGCGCCGGCCCTAATGGGAAGAGAGAAGAGAGAAGAGAATCAAAGAGAGAGAGGGAGAGATTAGCTCTATATCAATTGATTAGGAATTAAAGGCTTCCCTTTGGTTCCTTATATAGTTGCTTCTCCCTTGCCAAGTCTCCCCTTAACGGAATTAACGGAATTAGTTATAAGAATTTTATCTTATAAAATTTCTTATGACTTATTCCGTTATGCCTAGTTTTATTATAACTAATTTATAATAAAACAAATTCTTCTCTCCTTTAAATTATGGAATAAATTTTATAAGAAATTTATAAACTTTCTTATTATGGAAAAATCAATTCATAATTGATTTTATAAAATTAAAATAAACCAATTCATGGATTATTTTAACTTCCATAAAAGAATAAATTTCTATAAATTTATTTATAAAAATTTCTTTATACAAATTTATTTATCCATAATTTATAAAATAAATCGTGCTAGATCTATTTTATTAATTAAACCAAATAAAATGGTTTTCTCCCTTTAATGTGGCCGGCCAAACCAAAGAGGGTGGGCACCCTCTTTGGCCGGCCACTTCAAGCCCCACCAATCGCGAATTAAACTCATTTAATTCGCCCAACAAGCCTTCAAAAGACTTAGCCAATTTTAGCTTCCATTGCGCCTCTGATTAAGTCAGATTCGACTTATTTCTCTTGATCGGAAAATCTAATTTTCAACTCGTTTTAAATCCCTCAGATTACTCGTAGTGTGTGTGACTAAATAGGCTTTCGATTTATGTTGGCCGTCTATAATTAACCAATTATAGAACGGTCATGAGTGACACCTAGTAATACATTATGACCCCCAATTAATCGAAAGATCAACGGTTGACCTCAGAAGTAATTCTAGAACCCTTCAGCAGCTCTAATGAATCGTGCCCCATTCCCTTCACCATCTTATACCCACTTGGTTCAGGACACGGTCTATTTGTGTCAGTCCCCACTAGGCTGACTACGTCACACCTAGCCCAAGTTTCTGTCTTTCTCGTCCTTTGGATTTCTAATTACTCTCATGTATTTTAGAGACTCGCACTCCAAACATGATATACTCTGGCCAGAGGTTTTGAGTAACAATCCGACGATAGGCCTGGGTATACATCTCCTCGCAAGGAGTGGTGAATCCTTTGTAGGCTGTTCAAACATCTTCGGGCACTTCGGCTTATACCCAATCATCCTGGGTCCACACCTCCTTGGAGATGCTTGCTTAAGATGTTAAAGTATAAGTCTCCATGACCAAGATGACTTGAACACCGCAAGTCAAAGGAACATCGCACTTAAGCCGCAGTAAGAACTTCATTGACATATCTATATAGATAACCATATGAAGTCTTACAGCTAGTCACTCCAATGAACTAGTTCCCTTAACTAGCATCCATGTTTATCTCCGGACATCCCAATGTCACCAGCCAGTGAGAATCAGCTGATTAGAGAATAACCCATGCTAGTCTCAACAGAATTGATAGTGTCCGTATTTATCAATTCATCGACTAGGGATATTTTCAATACTTCACATTTGCACATTTAGAGATAATCACTAGTTGTGATCCCATCACAAATTCTCTTATGCTGTGAGTTGTATTGCGGACATTCAGTAGATGAGTTTAAGATCCCAATCAAATACAAACATGTATACTCAAATAGTGAATTATCATTTATTAAAATAAATGTTTACAATCATAAGGCGATTGCCTTAGGACACTTCTCTCATATCACTAACAAACTCCCACTTGGCCTAATGCCAATCGCTACGGTATCCAATACCACAAGCTCTAACATGACCCTCAAACTTGCTCTGAGGCAAGGCCTTTGTTAAAGGATCCGCTAAATTCCTTTCAGTGGGAATTTTCTCAATTTGTATATCATTCCTACTTATAATCTCTCTGATCAGATGATAGCGGCGAAGCACGTGTTTGGATCGCTGATGAGACCTTGGTTCCTTTGCTTGTGCAATAGCTCCATTGTTGTCGCAGTAAACCGGCACTGCATCATCAATGGTTGGAACCACGCCAAGTTCGGAGACGAACTTCTTGATCCAGACTGCTTCCTTTGCTGCTTCCGAAGCTGCGATATATTCCGCTTCCGTGGTGGAATCCGCTACGGTGTCTTGTTTGGAACTTTTCCAACTTACTGCGCCTCCATTCAAAGTAAATACGTATCCAGACTGAGATTTGGAGTCATCCTTATCTGTCTGGAAACTGGCATCTGTATACCCACGTATTACCATATCTCCTTCTCCATATATTAGGAACACATCCTTAGTTCTTCTTAAGTACTTAAGGATTGTCTTAACAGCCGCCCAATGATCCATTCCTGGATCCGACTGGTATCTGCTTGTGACGCTCAAAGCATACGATACATCGGGCCTTGTACATAACATAGCATACATGATAGATCCTATCGCGGATGCATAAGGAATCTTATTCATGCAAATCCTCTCGTCTTCTGTGCGCGGACACATAGACTTTGAAAGGTTGATCCCATGCCTGATGGGAAGGTAACCTTTCTTGGATTCCGACATGCTAAACCTTTTTAGCACTCGGTCTATATATGTAGACTGCGAAAGACCAAGCAACCGTTTTGATCTATCTCTATAGATTCTAATCCCAAGGATATAGGTTGCTTCTCCCAGGTCTTTCATGGAGAAAGTTTTGGACAACCAAATTTTAACTGTCTGTAAGACTGATATATCGTTTCCTATAAGTAAGATGTCATCGACATATAATACTAGGAATACGACTGCACTCCCACTAACCTTCTTGTACACACAAGGTTCGTCTGGATTTTGTGAGAAATCAAACTTTTTGATTGTCTCATCAAAACGGATGTTCCAGCTCCTAGATGCTTGCTTCAGTCCATATATGGATCGTCGAAGCTTGCATACTTTGGTTTTATCAACCGATGTGAAACCTTCAGGTTGTATCATGTATACATCCTCAAGCAGGTTTCCGTTAAGGAAAGCTGTTTTCACATCCATTTGCCATATCTCATAATCATAATGAGCTGCTATGGCTAGGAGCATCCGAATGGATTTAAGCATAGCTACTGGCGAATAGGTTTCGTCATAATCAATTCCTTGCTTCTGACGATATCCTTTTGCCACTAATCTAGCCTTAAAGGTAACAACATTACCTTCCATGTCGGTTTTCTTCTTGAAAACCCACTTGCACCCTATGGGCTTAATCCCTTCAGGTGGGTTAACCAAGTCCCATACTTGGTTTTCGTACATGGAATCCATTTCCGACTTCATGGCCTCAAGCCATTTGTCCCTTTCTGAACTTTTCAGAACATCTTCATAACTGATAGGTTCGTCATCGCTTATGAGTAACACGTCGTTCGATTCACTTACGAGAAATCCGTATCTCTCTGGAATATTGCGTGTCCTATCAGATCTACGAAGAGGTGGTGTAGTTTAGGTTCAACTGATAGCTCATCATTATGAGGTATTGGTTGTGGGTCTAGACTAGGTGTCTCTGTAATGTCTATTGGAGTTTCTTGAACTTCATCAAGTTCAATGCCACTCCCACTGTTTTCTTGTAAAAGAAATTCTTTTTCCAGAAATACAGCATGCCTTGAAACAAACACCTTTTGTTCCAAGGGATGATAGAATTGGTAACCCTTCGTTTCCTTAGGGTATCCAATAAATAGACATTTATCAGACTTAGCATCCAATTTGTCTGATACAATCCGCTTCACATAAGCAGGACAACCCCATATCTTAAGGTGAGTTAAGTGGGGTTTCTTACTATTCCATGTCTCATATGGAGTAGTAGAGACTACCTTGGTCGGGACTCTGTTTAGCAAGTAAACAGCTGTCTTAAGTGCATAGCCCCAAAAGGATTTTGGAAGAGTTGCATGATTCATCATCGACCTAACCATGTCCATCAAGGTTCGGTTGCGCCTCTCAGATACACCATTATGTTGTGGTGTATACGGCGGAGTCCATTGGGATAATATCCCATTGTCCCTAAGATAATCTTGAAACTCTTGACTTAAGTATTCACCACCCGATCGGATCGAAGTATTTTAATACTTTTGCCAAGCTGTTTCTCTACTTCATTTCTGAACTCTTTGAATTTCTCAAAGGCTTCAGATTTGTGTTTCATCAAGAACACGTACCCGAATCGTGAGTGATCATCGATAAAGGTGATGAAGTAGCTATAGCCTCCTTGTGCAAGAGTTGACATTGGTCCACATACATCAGTATGTATTAGACCAAGCAATTCTCCCACTGGATTACCTTTTCCGGAAAAGGGTAATTTGGTCATCTTGCCTTTTAAGCATGATTCGCATGTATCAAATGAACCGGGTTCAAATGATTCCAAAATTCCACATCGGTGCAATTCGATCATGCATTTCTTACTTACATGGCCAAGACGACAATGCCAAGTGTAGGAGTCTATTCGATTATCTATTCGAGCACGTTTGTTGCTAGCTTCGATATTGAAAACGTCACTGGATAAATCTAACGTGTAGATGCCATTGCACAAAGTTCCATTCCCATAAAGAACGTCATTTAAAGTTATGTAACAACAATTGTTACTAAAGTAAATGATAACCCTTTTCACTCAAACATGAAATAGATACAATGTTCTTTATTAACGAAG
>JAGFNQ010006998.1:0-94564 GCA_024364735.1 Boesenbergia rotunda
GGGGGCGCCCCCGAGCATGTCGGGCGCCCCCTGCCCTATATAAAGAGGGCCTCGACCCTCTTCAAAGATCATCAATTGCTTCGACGCTTCTGCGCTCTTCTGCTTCCGCGACACGCTTCAGAGATCTTCCAACTCAAGCTGACGACGTCCTGCTGCTCCGAAACTTTGATCTACACCGGACGTCGGTAACAAAGAGCTCTGTATTTAAAGTTTACTATTCTGCCTTATTGTAAAATCTATTTGTAAACTTTGCGAACTTATAGAATTGCCCGCAGAAAACGGTCAACGACCGTGGGCCTTGGAGTAGGAGTCGACCTAGGCTCCGAACCAAGTAAGACGATCGTGTTAGCGTTGTTTTACTCTATTTTATTCCGCTGTGCACTTGCTCTTTTAAATCCGAACGAATTGCGACATTCACCCCCCCTCTCTCGCATTTCTCGATCCAACAAATACTTAGTTCATGATCCATTGCAAAACCGAGTGTGCTCAGTCGCTCAATGTACCCCAACATTTTTAACACAAACTGCGAGGCAGAAGTGCCTTCCTGCATCTTAGAGGTGAAGAGAAGTCTGGAGACATCGAACCTTTCGGATCTTGCCTGCTCTTCAAACAACTCATGAAGATGGAAGATGATGGTATAAGCATCCATATGCTCATGCTGCTTTTGCAGCTCAGGTACCATAGAGGCTAGCATGATGCAACTCGCAAGTTCAGAATCGGTCACATGTTTCTGATAGGCCACTAACTGGTCTGGAGTTGCACCTTCAGGAGGACGGTTGGGAAGTTGATCTTCAAGGACATAAGCAAGCTTCTCTGCCTTGAGGACTATCCTCAGGTTTCGAAGCCAGTCCATGAAGTTAGGCCCAGTCAGTTTATTGGTGTCCAAGATGGAATGCAAATTTAGAGAAGACATGATCGAGTGATTAACCTAGAAATACAAATTGAGCTTATGTGAGAAGAATGATTAAAGAATGTATCAATATACATAAATAAAATCCTATTTATTTTTCAAATTGAATAACCCTTTTATCAATTCGGGAGATCGTAGGAACATCTCCAAATAGGTTGATATCCAACCATAGGTAAGAACAACCATGGCTGTGGCCATCAAGTTATTCTTAGCTACGAAGGTAGGTAATTATACCGATTACACATCACATATATGTAACTATCACTTTATGCTATCAACTAATTGAATGTTTGCATAAATCATTGGGTTGTTAACTCATTAACAAGTATGCAACTTTATACATAGCACCCAACTGCACCTCTCTTTACATCGACCTTGGCTGTGGCACAACAAATCGATGCTCCAAGCTTAAGGCTAACCCATTAATCAAGAAATAGTTTTAATATGGTTGGAGCTCATTCAACCGCTTAGTCAGGCTTGGATGTGTCCAACAACCAAAACTAAGGATTGACCTCTGACTCTAATTATATTATTCATAAACTAATTCCATGGTTTGAACATGTTGAGGTTCAAGCCGGGCATGGATGTGTCCATCAACCCAAACGAGAAACAAAACTCCGATTCTAACCATATTAATGGAAGGTGTTGGCCTTAATATTTTGTAAGGGGTTTTGGGTCTCATCCTTTCTTTTCTAAGCACATTCATGACATATAATTATGTCATGACTAACGATTTCCTTAATAAAGTATGTATGTGACTTAATTTATCAAGTCCCATGAATTGAATTAGGAACCGGATTTCCTAATTCTAATTTCATACTTTATTAAAGGAATTGTTTTGGGAAACAATTTCCTAAATTGTCATAATCAATTTCGGAAATAATATGTTTAAGACTTTGATTTCTCTAAATCAAATCTTATTAAATTAAGAGACAAATCCCTTAATTCAACCACATATTATTTTCATGAAAATCTCATTTAAGAAAACTCTATAGGAAACCATTTTCCTAATTAATTTTGGAGACAACAATATGTAAGAGCATCACCTCTTAAATCATATTTTATTCATGGATTTAATTAATTACATCAAATTGTTTTCTAAGGGTGGCTCCCCGAGGCTCAGATACCCAAAGAAAAGTAATTCGTTGTAAATCCAATTTGGACGGCTCCCCGAGGCTCAATCCAAATCAAACATGACAATTTCATTTAAAATTGGGAAATTAAATTACAACAACTAACTTTAAATTGGATGGCTCCCCGAGGCTCAATCCAAAATAAAGAATTTTGTTGTCTATTTAAAAACCAATTCAAAATTTAATTGTCAATTAATTGCTCATAAATTTGTCTAGACTTTCTTGAAAGAAAGTGCCCAAAATTACGAGATTTCATAATAGGTTTTCAGAATAATTGTAAGTTTCTGGTACAAAGAAAACTTATATATTTTCAAAATTGGAAAATTCATAAAATAGAAAAATTTTCAAAATTGGAATGTTTCCAAAGATTGGACGTTTTCACAATTATTATAAAATTTCAGAAACTAGAAAATTTCAAAAGTTTGCAAAATTTCATGAGGATTTCCAAATTTCGAAATTCCTAAATCTAAAATTTATTATAATTGGAAAGATTCCATAATTGAAATTTTTTCCCAAATTGAGATTATGTCAAAGTTTTCCGCAAAACAATTATATGATTATGTCGAACACTAACTGGCTCTGATACCACTGTTGGGACCGGGTGCATGTTGACAAGGATACGGGTTCGTAAAATTTTAAATTTTTACGTGCAGCGGAAGAATTAGCATAAAATAATTTCTCAAATTATTTTAACCACGTATCTAGCATGCAACCTTATGATGTGTGGACATGATCATAAATTAAAACTTTGCGAAAAAGTAAACTAATTTACTTTGTACCTCTCGTAACTCGAAGTAAGGGACGAGATCCAACCGTAGCGTCCCTTGGAAGATTCGCCTCTATTCGCGTCCACGCCGAGTTCTCTTCGGGATGACTTCGCAAAGTCACGAGTTTTGTGCCGACGAGAACTACTAGATTCTCTAAAGGCACAACTAGAAGATCAAGAGAGAAGAAAGGAAACTAACCACCAAGTAACGGAATCAAAATTCCGTTGGAAGGAAAGAAGGAGTCGCGATCCGTTTCTTCTTCTTCGGCACCTCCTTGGCGGATGAAGCTCTCGGCCACCCTTGGGATGTGCGCCGGCCCTAGGGGAGGAGAGAGAGCCGGCCCTAGAGAGAGAGTGGGCGAATTAAAGAGAGAGAGAGGGAGATAGCTAATCTCTTGACAACTCAATTGGTTGGAATTCAAGGCTTGCCTTTGGTTCCTTTATATAGTAGCCTCTCCCTTGCCAAGTCTCCCCTTTAACGGAATAAATTTTCATAAGGAATTTATCTTATAAATTTTCTTATGAATTATTCCATTATGCCAAGTTTTATTATAACTAACTTTATAATAAAACAAATACATCTCTCCTTTTATTATGGAATAAAATTTGCAAGAAATTTATAAATTTTTCTTATCATGAAAAAATCAATTCATAATTGATTTTATAAAATAAAATTAAACCATTTAAAGTTTATTTTAATCTCCATAAAAAGAATAAATTTATTATATAAATTTTTCTTTATCATGGAAAAATCAATTCATAATTGATTTTATAAAATAAAATAAACCAATCCATGGTTCATTTTAATTTCCATAAAAAGAATAAATTTAATATATAATAAATTTTTCTTATCATGAAAAAGTCAATTCATAATTGATTTTATAAAATAAAAATAAACTAATTAAAGTTTATTTTAATTTCCATGAAAACAAATTTATTTATCCATAATTTTATAAAACAAATTGCTCTTGATTTATTTTATAATTTAAACCAAATAAATTGGTTTCTCCCCTTTGTAGTGGCCGGCCAAACCAAGCCAAACCCTCGCGAATTAAACTCATTTAATTCACCCAATAAGCCTTCAAAAGACTTAGCCATTTTAAGTTTCCGATGCACCTCTGATAAATTCAGATTTGACTTATTTCTCTTGATTGGAAAATCTAATTTTGAACTCGTTTTAAATCCCTCGGATTACTTGTAGTGCGTGTGACTAAATAGGCTTTCGATTTATGTTGGCCGTCTATAATCAACTAATTATAGAACGATCATGAGTGGCACCTAGTAGTACATCATGACCCCCAATTAATCGAAAGATCAACGGTTGACCTCAGAAAGAATTCTGAAACCCTTCAACAGCTCTAATGAATCGTGCCACATTCCCTTCACCATCTTATACCCACTTGGTTCAGGACACGGTCTAGGTGTGTCAGCCCCCACTAGGCTGACTACGTCACACCTAGTCTAAGTTGTGTCTTTCTCGTCCTTTGGATTTCTAATTACTCTCATGTATGTAAGAGACTCATACTCTAAACATGGTATGCTCTGGCCAGAGGCTTTGAGTAACAATCCGACGATAGGCCTGGGTATACATCTCCTCGCAAGGAGTGGTGAATCCTTTGTAGGCTGTTCAAACATCTTCGGGCACTTCGGCTTATACCCAACCATCCTGGGTCCACACCTCCTTGGAGATGCTTGCTTAAGATGTTAAAGTATAAGTCTCCATGACCAAGATGACTTGAACACCGCAAGTCAAAGGAACATCGCACTTAAGCTGCAGTAAGAACTTCATTGACATATCTATATAGATTATCATATGAAGTTTTACAGCCAGTCACTCCAATGAACTAGTTCCCATAACTAGCATCCATGTTTATCTCCGGACATCCCAATGTCACCAGCCAGTGAGAATCAGCTGATTAGAGAATAACCCATGCTAGTCTCAACAGAATTGATAGTGTCCGTTTTTATCAATTCATCGACTAGGGATATTTTCAATACTTCACAATTACACATGTAGAGATAATCACTAGTTGTGATCCCATCACAAATTCTCTTATGCTGTGAATTGTATTACGAACATTCAGTAGATGAGTTTAAGATCCCAATCAAATACACTAACATGTATACTCAAATAGTGAATTATCATTTATTAAAATAAATGTTTACAATCATAAGGCGATTGCCTTAGGACACTTCTCTCATATCGCTAACAGGAAGTGGAACCACATGTTTCACACTGTTCGCTAGGGAGCATAACAGAGATGATGTCCAGGGTTTCGCTGGAGATCCTGGTGGAGATGGGACCCCGGGTTTGGTCGAGGAGTTCAGAAGGGATATCATGTGTTCCACCGGGGTGCATAGCGGAGATGACATCAGTTGTTTCGCCCAAGAGCATCTCCTGATGGTTCATCTTCTGCCCCTCCTTGGGCGGTCAATGTCTCCTGGCGATTCATCCCCTGTCCCCCTCAAACGTCATCCACTTCTGAACTGCTTGTTTCCCTTAGTTTTGGGCATCGGATGGTGTTTGCCGGGTATGGAGCAGTGTTGTTCCCCCAGAGAGGAGTTGTAGCTATTGTTCCCCCTCCAATTCCTTTTGAATTTTATAGTCATCCTTATTGTTAGATGCATCTTTACGGTAAGAGGTAGTCGGGGTCCATGTGTTCCCCCAGTTGTTCTCATCATTCAATGATTACGAGGATGAAGGACCGAGAGGTTTCCGCCACGGCCGAAGATTCAAGGCTTCCAACCATAGCTTCCGGCTCACCCGCCTCTGGAAGATAGTACCGAACCAAGCGACTCTACGGGAATGATGAAACAATCGAGAAGAACCCGAGTAGAGGAGTGGTCTCCTTTACCGGATCCCTTGGTTGTACCTTTGTATTCCTCCGAGGTGTTGTCCTCGATGTATTTCCAATACAAATGAAGGAAAATATTCATTACCTTTGATGTGCAAATGCTTGTATTAATACTCCAATGTCTAGCTTGTTCCCTTTATCTGGTAGGTTGTGTTATCCCTCTATCTTCGAGGCTCCTCCCATTCTCGGGTAGAGGTCGTAGGGGCCTTGGAGACCTTGCTCGGGTGTCCTAGGCGCACAGACTAAACCTAGGTACTTCGGGTGTTCGCAACACTGCGAGGCATTAAGCTGTTGATTCATGGTTGGGGGCCCATAGCACTCAGACCAAGCCTAAGTACCTCGGGCATCCACCACACCGAGAGGTATTAGGGTTTTGATTTTTGGTTGGGTGTCCGTAGCACCTAGACCAAGCTTAAGTACCTTGGGCATCCATAACATTGCCAGGTATTAGGGTTTTTATTCATGGTTGGACGCCCGTAGCACCCATACCAAGCCTAAGTACCCCGGGCATCCGCAGCACCGCGAGGTATTAGGGTTTTGATTCTTGGTTGGGTGTCCGTAGCACCAAGACCAAGCCTAAGTACCTCGGGCATCCACAGCACCGTGAGGTATTAGGGTTTTGATTCTTGGTTGGGCGTCCGTAGCACTCAGACCAAGCCTAAGTACCTCGGGCATCCGCAACATTGCTAGGTATTTGGGTTTTTATTCTTGGTTGGACGTCCGTAGCACCCAGACCAAGCCTAAGTATCTCGGGCATCCGCAGCACTGCGAGGTATTAGGTTTTGATTTTTAGTTGAGCGTCTGTAGCACCCAGACCAAGCCTAAGTACCTCGGGCATCCACAGCACCGCGAGGTGTTAGGGTCTTGAATCATGGTTGGGAGTCCGTAGCACCCATACCAAGCCTAAGTACCCCGGGCATCTGCAGCACCGTGAGGTATTAGGGTTTTGATTTTTGGTTGGGTGTCCGTAGCACCCAGACCAAGCTTAAGTACCCCGGGCATCCGCAACACCGCGAGGTTATAGGGTTTTGATTCTTGGTTAGGCGTCCGTAGCACCCAGACCAAGCCTAAATACCCTGGGCATCCACAGCACCGTGAGGTATTAGGGTTTTGATTCTTGGTTGGGAGTTCATAGCACCCAGACCAAGCCTAAGTACCCCGGGCATCCGCATCACCGTGAGGTATTAGGGTTTGGATTCTTGGTTGGGCGTCCGTAGCACCCAGACCAAGCCTAAGTACCTCGGGCTTCTGCAGCACCGTGAGGTATTAGGGTTTTGATTCTTGGTTGAGCGTCTGTTGCACCCAGACCAAGCCTAAGTCCCCCGAGCATCCGCAGCACCGCGAGGTATTAGGATTTTGATTCTTGGTTGGGATTCCGTAGCACCCAGACCAAGCCTATGTACCCCGGACATCCGTAGTACCCCGATGTATTAGGGTTTTCATTCTTAGTTGGGAGTCCGTAGCACCCAGACCAAACCTAAGTACCCCAGGCATCCGCAGCACGGTGAGATATTAGGGTTTTGATTCTTGGTTGGGCATCCGTAGCACCCAGAACAAGCCTACGTACCTCGGGCATCTGCAGCACCGCGTGGTATTAGAGTTTTGATTCTTGGTTGGGCGTCTGTAGCACCCAGACCAAGCTCATGTACCCCAGGCATCCGTAGCACCACGAGGTATTAGGGTTTTGATTCTTGGTTTGGAGTCCCCGGGCATCCGCAGCACCGCGAGGTATTAGGGTTTTGATTCTTGGTTGGGAGTCTGTAGCACCCAGACCAAGCCTATGTACCCCGGGCATCCGCAGCACCACGAGGTATTAGGGTTTTGATTCTTGGTTGGGTGTCCGTAGCACCCAGATCAAGCCTAAGTACCTCGGGCATCTGTAGCACCGCAAGGTATTAGGGTTTTGATTCTTGGTTGGGCATTTGTAGCACCCAGACCTAGCCTAAGTATCCTGGGCATGCGCAGCACCGCGAGGTATTAGGGTTTTGATTCTTAGTTGGGAGTTCGTAGCACCCAGACCAAGCCTAAGTACCCCGCGCATCCGCAACACCGCAAGGTATAAGGGTTTTTGACTCTTGGTGATATGTTGGCACTTTGGAGAGGGCACCTTCCTTTATTACATGATTTCTTTGCAAGGCAGCAAGAATACATAGGCGGGTACACAATATGCAAGGTAAATCTTACTGGGGATGAGAGGGTCGAAGACAGTCGGCCTGCTCTGGCCTCTTGAGTCTTTTGTTCCTGTCCTCCGGTGCGCGACCGCTTCCTCCAGTTAGCTTTTTGGAGCCCTCGGGGTTTTCCGAGACTCTGATCTGACTTCCCCACTGTAACATCGTCGAGACACCAGCTAGTCCCTTTTGACTTCAGCCACTTGGTCGCCTATGGGGAATTTTATCTTCTGGTGGTAGACAGAGACCACCGCTTGGAAGACAATGAGCGCCGGGCAACCCAAGATGGTGTTGTAGGATGAGGGAGCATCCACAATCAAGAAGGGTGTCCTCCAGGTCCTCTCCAGCACGTCGTTGCCCAATGATAGCGATAGATTGATTTGCCCTATCGGTTGTACTTGATACCCAATGAAGCCGAACAGTGGGGTCGAGACCGGGAGTAGCTCATCCTCGTCGATCTACATCTGATCCAGAGCCGCCTTATACAAGATGTTCACAGAACTTCCTGTATCCACGAAGATGCGCTTAACCTCGTAGTTGGCGATGTGGGCAAGGATTACTAGGGCGTCTTTATGGGGAGCTTCCACCTCTTCCAAGTCTGTGGGACCGAAAGAGATTGTAGGGTCGTGATCCTGGTTTTGGCTCATCCCGATTGAGTAGTTTTCCAGTCGCCGGGTATGAGACTTCCTTGCCCGATGGGAATCTCCTCCGTTGGGCTCCCCGGAGATTACTTCAACATGCCCCGAGGGCGGGTCACGCACGAGGGCCTTGCCCTTCCGGGGATCTCTTTCTAAGGAGGGGAATCTGCGGGGTGCAGACCCCCGACTTCTTCCTCTCGACCATGACCGAGACCGATGTCGGGTCTCGTTTCCACCCGTCTGCTACTGCCGGGGGGAAAGGCTTCATCGTGGAGATCTCCGGCGATATCCCGCCTTATTCCACTTCTTCCAAGGTTTATTATCTGCCTTCTCACTCAATTTCTTCTTCAAGGCATGACACTCTTCGGTGGGGTGTGTTGTACTACTGTGGAAACCGTAGTACTTCATCAATGGCTTTGGCTGCTCAGTATCCACCATCTTGACCAGCCTTCGCCTGCCAGCCCATTGGTCCTTCCCGAGGTGAAGGTCTTTTCCTCGAGTTGGAGTTGGGGGCTCCCTCCTTTCAGACCGGGGAACAGCTTGAGGGAGGACTCCGGCTGGTTCCTTGCGACGAGCCCATTGTACCTCCTCCACGTTGACGTGCTTGATAGAATGCCCAGCAAATCATCGAAACTGATGGGTGGTTTCTTCACCAGAGATCGGAAAAAATCTCCTTCCGCGAGCCCTTGTGTACATGCACTGACGAGGATTTCCTACATCACACTGGGCATGTCTTGTGCCACCCTGTTGAACCACTGGATGTACTCCTTGAGCGGCTCTTTCAGCTTCTACTTAAGGGCAAATAGATTATGTGTCGTCTGCTGATAGCGACGGCTACTGGCGAAGTGGTGGAGGAAGGAGGTTCTAAACTCCGTGAAGGAGTTGATAGAACCTGGTAGCAGCCTCTGGAAGCATCGTTGGGTTGCTCCGGGCAGGGTGTTCAAAAACACCCGACACTTCACACCATCAGTATACTGGTGCAGGAGTGTTGCTGTAACGCCCCAAAATTTCCATTTTTAGTACTTAAAGTCCTTAGAATTATTTAGAAATGGTTTAGAAATATTCTAGATATTTTTAGGAATTTTTAGAGTATTTTTATGGAATTTTCCGAGTCCGTTTGGTGTTTTTAGAAAAAGAAAAATAAAAAGAAAAATAATAAAAACGTTTAAGGGTAGCCGGTGGATTGAACCCGCGACCACCACGAAACAGCCCGCACGCGCAACCAGCCAGGCTAGGGTATCAAGCACAAAAGAGGAAGGAGAGACCTATATTTAAGGGGTAGTTAGGTCGATTTGCCCCCATAAGTATAAATGGAAAAAACCAATTAAGTGCAGCTGGAGGATCGAACCCGCGACCAGCGCGAGACCAGAAACGCGCGCGACCAGCTGGGCTAGGGTATCAAGCACAGAAAAGGATGGAGAGACCTATATTTAAGGTGTAGTTAGGTTAATCCGCCCCATAAGTATAAATAGGTAATTAAAGAGAGAAGTTTTATTTTCTCTCCTCTCCAAACCCTCACGCCGACCCCTCCTATTCTGGGAGAAACTACACCAAGCTCTAGGGGGCCGGACAAGGCTCTTCTTCAAGAGATTTTCTAATATTCGGGATCCCCGCGACGAGAGGAACGCGTAGGCGTGAAGAATTCTCCGAGATCTCAAGTTTCTTCCGAGCTCTAGACATCAATCTTGGTTGTAAGTCCAAGATATCAATGTAAGTACTGCTCACCTGCAGTAAGAGGCGGTTTTTCCGCGAGAATTTCCTTTAAAAGTTCTTAAAAGAGATATTTCTTTTAGTTTTTAGTTTTTGCATGTGATCTTAGTTCATTATATGCTTATATATTTTATTGAGTGTCCTATATGAGATTAGGGACCAAGAAAAGCTATGAGAAAAGAAAATAGAAGATAAAGATAAGAAAAGAAAAGGCCAAGGCCTTAAGAAATCCCCAAAAGTCAAGACTTAGGGATTTTAGCACGCAAGGTGCTCCAAAAAAATGCCAAGGCATTTACAGATAAGAAAGAAAAGAAAGAAAAGCTATTTTATTTTATAAGGCCAGTACCCGGCGTCCAAGGGCGTCGTTAAAGAAATCCAGGTGTCCAATTCCAAGGTCTTGGCCCTGGTAGACCAAGGTCTGCTCTATTAGGATTGGTGGCTCGCTACCCCAACCTTTTAGGGAACGCGCATCAGATGGTACTTACGTCTTCAGTGGATCCAAGTGATTATTATTTTCAAGTATATGCTTTAGCAAAGTTTCGAAAATTTAAAAAGTTTTCAAAAGTTAAAGAATAGCTAAAGTTTCAAGTTGAGCCAAGAAAAGTAGATTGAGATTATTTATTGCTTGAGTATGCATGTTTTGAGCTACACATGTTATTAGTTTTCTTTCAAGCATATTAGTATCTCATATGATGTTCAGTTTGATCTAGAAGCATGTTTGCATATTTCGAGTTTTTGTGAGCTAGATAGTACTTACTAAGCTTTTTGCTTATAGATGCATTTCCTCTTATTGCAGATAAAGGTAAAGGCAAGCAATTCTGAAGGAAGACGACGAGGCGGTGCTGAGTAGAGTGTGTGTGGTGGCTGATTATGGAGAGATCCTTGAGACGAGACATTTTAGTTATTTGAATTGCAATGTTTAAGTTTATTCAAATTTCAAGTTCTTGCTTTATGGAGATTATTGAGTATTTGAGTTTTGGATAGTTTTATATGCTAAATTTCTTAGAGTAAAGATTCCATGTCATTTCATTTAGCATATATATCCTTATGATTGCATTGGATGAGTAAAAGTGTGAGTAGTTAGAAATATTGATACTTTGTTAGAGAAAAAGGTGTTTGTGCCAAGATAGTATCAATTTTCTTTTTGAATCGAGTTTTATTGCTTAAAAATGTTTAGAAAAGTTGCAATCACATTTCATAATGCTTTAGCAAGGTTGTAGAACATGCATTTGGTGTTATAAATTCATAGAAGCCAAGATTGGTACAAACTCTATTGTTAAAGTTTATATAAACTTGTTTAGTTTATTTTCTTCCATAAAAGTCCTAAATTTAAGTTTATGGATTCGTTTGATTGGTTAAATTGTTTAGGAACCTGACATAGAGTATAGAAATGGTGTCGTAGTTTGATATGGCTCGAAACTGAGCGAGAGGTGGCTTTAAGAAGCAAGAGCCGAAACCTGTAAAACTGATTACAGGCGTACCAGTCGACTGCCACGTCACCAGTCGACTGGTACGGGCAGTTTAAGAGGGGTAAGGCTGTTTTCAACAGGTATTAGCTATGAGATTTGAGAAGAAAGTATGACATGGTGTTATGCATGATGACTTATGTTAGAATATAACTGTTAGAAGAATTTAAAGAAAAAAAAAGAATTCCGCATTTCTTTTAGTCATGTATAAGAGTAGAGCAGTACAGAGAAAGTAACGATCCGTCTAAAGACAGTAAGAAGGCGGGTCGCTACAGTTGCGCTTTCAAACTTACAGACATGATCCTCTGGGTCTGTCTTCCCGTCATAATTAGCGATCCCAGGCCAGCGAAACTACTTCAGCATGGGGTCTTCCATAATTTTAGATGAGAAGAGAGTAGAGAGAATCTTATGGGAGGCCTTAGGTCCCTCCCTTTTCCCTTGTCCCTCTTCGTGCCTCTGCGCGCTGGAGGCTACCGAGTTGGCCTTCTCAATGTCTTCGAGAGAGTTTCGTCGGTGGTCCGGGGCTGCTTCGGGGCGTCGCCCCGGAGGTGTGACGGATCTTCGTGGTTGGGTGCGTGAGAGGGAGACCCTGGGGATCTCCTCTCGTCTAGAAGCACCTCGCTGTGAGGCGACTTGCTTGATTTGGTGCTGTTTGAGTGCCCCCTTGATGGCGTTGGCCACTAAGCGATCCAGTTCCTCCTTTGTGAGGACAATGGACTGTCCCGCCGACTCTTCCATCGGTTCTCCTTCTGGTGCTTTAATGGTTTCCCACACGGCGCTAAACTTGTTCCGGAAGGAATTAACATCGATGGTTAGTCACCAGAATTCTTCCCACGCGGACGCTGAAGATTAAAGAGGAAGTCACACCCTGCGAGATTAACACGGGCGTTAAAGGAACATGCCGGAGGTTGTCCGGTGGAGCCCACTCCGACGCTCAAGTCAGTGCCTCGATGGAGAAGATGAAGAGAAGGCAAGACAGTATGTGTGTAATGAAGAATGCATCCCCCTTTACTAGAGGGGTTGGAATACCTTTTATACCTGCGGCGGTTGCCTTGGTGCACCCCCATGATCTATGCCACGTCCCCCCCTTCGTCGGTTACCGGATAGTCTTTGAAACGATCAACGCCGTCATTAAGTTTGACCCGTTGAGACATTTAAGGGTCATGATAGCTCCGCGATAGTGGGGATGATTATCCGCAGATCCGAGAAAAAGGGGGGCCGTTACTTGAGGTCGAATGCTGCTTGGGCTTCGCTTCCCCGAGGTGATCTCAGGGTCTTTTGGCCCGGGAGGTCCCGGGCGCTCCGCTTCCCCGAGGTGGTCTCAGGACTCGACTTCCCAGGGTGATCCCGGGAGGGGTTTTCTGATCTGATCTCCAAGGTGTGTTTACCGCGAGGGGGCCCCGGAGGATCCTCTTCTCGAGAAGGTCCCGGGAGCTCTGAAAGGGGAGTCGCTCAGACTCGCCACATCTTGTCACTCAGCTTTTTCAGCCTATGTATCCGCCACAGGCTATTCAACCATGTCACTATCCATAAAATATTATTATATCAGAACATCTTTTAATAACTTTGTTAATAATTAGTTGATCAAAATTTAGAAATCACTTCAAAACTATTATAACAATTATGATCCAATTAAAAATAATTTTAATTAAATTTATGCAATTGATCGAGTTGTTAAAGAATATATTACTATAACAACTCTTCATGTATAATACAAGTGGTCTAGTAAGAATTTTAAAATAGGGGCGAATTCAATAAATTAAAAAAAAAATAATATGACACAAAATGTATAATAAAAATCATATATTAACTTCATATATTTTTATAATATTATTCTTCGAGATTTCATATTTGAAAATACAGAATAATAGTTATATTATCAACGGTATCAAACACATCTTGCTCAATATATGATATCAAACAATCATTTACTATATTATCTCCTAACTAATTACGAAGTAAGGTTTTGATTATTTTCATTACTAAAAACACTTTATCTACTGTTGTAATTGTAACCGGTAATAATAATGCTAATTTCAAAAATAAATATATCAAAGGATATATTCGATGTTTCTTCAATTAAAACATCCTCTTAGCAAGCTGACTAATTCCTACGACCTCAAAGAATTGATTGTTATTACGCATAAAAATATATATATATATATAAAGTTATCAAGTTATATATATATAAAGTTATCAAGTTGGTGTTCAAAATGCATTAACTCCATCGGAAAAATTCGGATGGATAAAACTGTGCAAACTGAAACAATTTTCTCTTATCATAAGCAGAGATGAATTTGATGGATCAAGACAAGTCATACATAACAACAACTCTGGGTTCACCTTGTTTAAGCGACTGTTCAACCCTTGAAGTTATAAATCTATCACTTCATAAAATATTTCAACGTGATAATAGTGATGTTTTGCCTGATCTCCTATGAAAGACAAACAAGTATTCCATGTGCGGGATTACTATCTCAAATTTTACATAAAATAAAAAAACTTCATTTAGTAATAAATCTTAACCATCATCTCTCATGGTTTGCAGTTGATGTTTGCTTGATCTTATAAGAATCATGACATTTACAATATCTTGATCTTTTCTTTGCAAACCTTATGACAAATCATTCGTAACTCCCATGATATTTTCATTAAGTACATCTAAAATATAAATTCATATTTTCCAATGAATTACAATAAATTATTTGCTTAAGCCCTTTGCTTGTAATCTTTTTCCTCTTCTTAAACAAATAAAAGAACATCAATAATCGAAGGATACAAGAATATCAAACTCAATAATGTATTATAATGTGAACTCCAACGTGTGCTTCTATCTCTTTTTAATATTTTCTCTTGATTTATACTTCGTCCGATGATATCACAATTGCAAATTCCTTTAATAAATTTTTCAAATTGTTTCTCATGAAGTATGTCCCATCGCTTACATGATCTCTAAAAAAGAACATCCTCGAGTATAATATAAATGAAAGGGAAATTATTCGACGTTACTATTTGCAAAAAGGTCCATTTTAGCCTAAGAATCATGAATTTCATTAGTGTCCTTGTCTAAAGGAGAAATGAAGATTTCAAGCTATATGGTTTAGTAATCATCCTAATTGGCTAGAATATAGCATTGCAAAAGATGCAACCTTCTATTTTTATTGCTATTTAATCAAAGGGAATCATGGTGGTCAAAGTTGTGGTGATTATTTTGTTACTGAGGGATTTAATAATTGAAAAAAGAAAGAAAATTTTCATGAATATGTTAGAAATCAAAGCAGCATTCATAACAGATGTATGATGGCAACTTATAACTTAATGAATCAAAAATAACATATTGAAACTTGTTTGGTCAATTAGTCTAGTTAGGTTGTTGTCGATTATCGTGTTTGTTTGACAGCATCAATTGATTGCATAAAATTTCTTGTGCGTCAAGGATTACCATTTCATGGTTATGATTAATCAACATACTCACTCAATCATGGTAATATTCTTGAGCTATTAAGATTTCTTAGTGACTATAATGAGGATATCAATAGAGTTGCACTGGATAATGCTCCCTCAAACCTCAAATTGACATCGTCTGATATTCAACAAGATATTATCAGATCTATTGCCTATTTAACTACTACTATTCTTGGAGATCTTGGTGATGAATTATTTACTATATTGGTTGATGAAGCTCGTGATATATCTGTTAAAGAGCAAATGATAGTTGCTTTAGGTTTGTAGATGAAAGGGAAAATATTGTTGAACGCTTTCTAGGCATTGTACATGTAAGCGACACTACTGTCTTATCACTTAAGACTATTCTTTGTTGTGCCAACATGGATTATATATATCTAATTTGCGAGGGCAAGGAAATGATGGAGTTAGCAATATGAGAGGAGAATTTAATGGCTTAAAATTATGATGGATAATAAGTTTTCTTATTATGTTCATTGTTTTACTCATCAATTGCAACTTACACTTGTAGCTGTTGCTGAAAATCAAATGACAATTTCTACTTTTTTGACATGGTTGGAAAATTGAACAATATTGTTGGAGCATCATGCAAGCGAAGAGACATACTTCGTGAGAAACAATTTGAAAATGTTATTAAAGGAGTTTATAATGGTGACATCTTCACTGGACAAGGTAAGAATCAAGAGAAGATATTAAAAAGTGTTGGGAGTATATGTTAGAGTTTGCATTATAATATATTATTGAGTTTGATATTCTTGTATCCTTGAATGATTGATGTCCTTTTATTTGTTGAAGAGGAGGGAAATGATCACAAGCAAAGGGCACAAGAAAATAATCTGTTTAAATTAATTGAAAAATATGAGTTTATATTTCAGATGCACTTAATAAAGAATATCTTGGGAATCACAAATGATTTATCACAAACTTTACAAAGAAAATATCAAGACATTGTAAATGCCATGATTCTAGTAAGATCAAGCAAACATCAACTGCAAACTATGAGAGATGATGGTTGGGATTTGTTATTGAATGAAGTTTCTTTATTTTGTGTTAAATATGAGATAGTCACCTCACATATGGAAGACTTATTCGTCTTCCATGGGAGATCACGACGAAATATTGAGGGAGGGACAAATCTTCACTTTTACCGCGTTGAAACATTTTATGAAGTGATAGATTTGCAACTTCAAGAGTTGAATAGTGAACATAGAATTGTTGTTATGTATGACTTGTCTTGATCCATTAAATTCATTCTCTGCTTATGATAAAAGAAAATTGCTTCAGTTTGCTCAGTTTTATCCATCAAATTTTCCCCCGATAGAATTAATGCATCTTGAGCACCAACTTGATAACTTTATTTTTTATGCACAGAGTAGCAATCAATTTTCTGAGGTTGTGGGGTTAGCTAGCTTGCTAAAAGGATGGTTCAATTGAAGAAACATCAACTGTATCCTTTGGTATATTTACTTTTGAAGTTAGCATTATTATTACCTATTGCAATTGCAACTATAGAAAAAGTGTTTTCAGCAATAAAAATAACCAAAACTTCACTTCGAAATCGGTTAGGAGATGATATGGTAAATGATTGTTTGATACCATATGCTCCGGAAGGAGTCGTCGGTGATGGCCAGTCGCTGAGGCTCAGCCCCTGCGGGGATGACTACGTCGCTGAGGAACTTGGGGGGGGGGTGTCCTGCGAAAGTAACACAAGTATTAGGGGGACACATTGGCGGGGATCCAGCGGAGTCCACTCCGACGCTCAAGTTAGTAGGTTGCTTAATTGGTAGTGAGAGAGAAAGATAGTATGCAAAGACGAGAGATCATAACCCCCTTACCGGAGGGGTTGAACTACCTTTTATATCGGTGTTGGCAGACTAATCGTGCCCCCTTTATCGGTGCCACCTCTCCGATATTTAGGTCGCGCCCCCTGCTTTCGGTGATAAAGGGGTATCCTTTGAATAAGTCCGCATCATTATCACTCTTTTACCTAGTTGAGAAAATCGGGGCTCCTGAGGTCGGCTGTTGCGAGAACTCCACCTCCCGAGGTGAGCTCGGGGGTCCTTGGGTGCGATATCTCCCGAAGTACTCTTGGGGCCTTACCTCCCAAGGGGGCTTCCGCGAGGGATCCTGGGCCTGACCTTCCCGAGAGTGCCCCCGAAAGGGAGCCTCGGGGCCCGAGAAGGGAGGTTATGTCTTGTCCCCGGCTTCTTCATCCCCCATGTTGGGCACGGGCTATCCAGCCCCATCACAAGTCCCTCTCTTAAAGTCTGATAGAAGGAAGTGTGACTAACTGATCGGACTAGTGCCAGGATGAGGAAGTTGCATTCGCCCGGGTTGGTGCTTTCACGACCGTACTTGCCACAAGCAGAGAAACCTCTTCGGATCATATCTCTTTCGTTCAGGGTTCCTAGGAATCCACTTTTCGCGCCCTCTTCTTTTTCCAAAAAAGGCTTCTCCGCTTCCCGATGGTTCATAATGATGCCTCTCTGCACGGGATTAAAAGTGCACGATCTTCTTTCTGGAGGGTGGCAGGATGTTCACACGAATGCCTTATTGCCACGTATTATAACGGCTACCCTCCCAATTCCCTCTGGTCATGGGTTGGTATAACTAGCTCTCGATGCTCGGCTGTCTGGACGAGGTGGTTCCCAGCTTTCCACGCATCCTTTCCCCATTGCGCCTAGGCGGATGCCTGCCGAGACATAAGAGGGGTAAAAGCAGGTGCTGGCGTCCATTTCTGGTTCGGCGACTGGGTGCACTTCGTCCTTCTCCCCTGTAGGGTTTCTTCTGCGCATGAGCAATTTGTCTTCTTCTCCTTTCCTGTCTAAGGGTCATGGAGGGCAATCGAGCGGAATGGTACGAATCCGCCTCATCAAGAGTGAGGCAAGAGGCCCTGCAAGGAGCCATCAAGGCTTATGGGGTCCCGTCCGAGATGGCGATGGTCATCCCTAACGTGGACCAGAAACCCGTGGAGCCCCCAGCGGGCATACTGACCTTCTTCTTAGGGCAGATGGAGCTAGGGCTTTGTTTTCCTATCCCCCCTTCTTCACGAATATAGCTTCCTATTTTAGCATTTCGTTGCATCAGATGGCTCCTAATGCCTTCGCCCAGATGGGGGGGGGGCATATATCATCTTCAAGCTTTTCGATTTCCCTCTGACTCCGCATCTTTTCCAATCCTTCTTCCTCCCGATAAGATCGAAAGGAGCGTTTAGCTTCGTGGCTCATCCAGGCCATAGGTTTCTGGGAGGATTTCCTTCTTCACACAAGGGGTGGCTTGTGTGAAGAAGGAATTCTTCTTCATTGGCCTATCGTCACTGCCCTTCAGCCCTCTGTGTTGGATAGCAGATTTGCCAACTCCTCCCCTCTTAGAGAGCTTTCTTCGCAGCCCCATGTATCATCATGCTAGAGAGGTTCTTTTGGGCATGGAGTTCAGTGGCCCGGGGCTGGTGCAGAGCGAAGAGCTTATGTACCAGGCGGGCCTTAGCCCTAAAGTAATGCAGATCAGCTCCACCCTAGGTATGTCCATCTCTTTCTTCCACGCACATTGGTTCTGACTAATGCTCTTTCTATTTGGCTTCTGCAAAGGAAGTCATGTATGCCAAGGCGATGAGTCGGCTCATCAAGTGGGAGGAGGCCAACAAGGAGACCCTGAACCCTCCTCCGATTGATTCTGACATTCATTCTGCCCCCGCCAAGTCCACCAAGGGGCCCGCTGTCTCGCTTCGTAGGGTCGCTCCCCCCGAGGGGGTCGATGTTACTGGTACATCCCCGCTAGCCGAAAAGCAAGCGCCTCTGGCCCCACCAGTTGCTCCAGTAATGGATCCCCCTTCCGGGGGTGGCTCCCCCAGGTACGAGCAACCCTGACAGGGGGGACAAAAAATCTACTTCCTCCGTCCCCCTGACGGTTACCCGACCCTTCAGTCGGCAGAAGCGGCGGCTCCCCAAGGGCTTGGGCCCTTCCTGGAAAAAGTGATGTCACGCCCGCTCTTCTCCTCTTCCCTCGGTGCCTGAGGAAACGGCTCTGCCTACCAAGGTAGCCTCGCCCATTTCCACTCCAGAGGCGACCACCCTGGTGCCTCCTTCTTGCTCTGTCGACCCAGCTATCCCTTCGATGGGTAAGGAGGCGTTGCGTATTCAATTCCATCTGAAACTAGATCGACTAAGGGAGAGATTGGATGCAGCATTGGAGGCCTCCTTGCAGTCTTCTTCCATGGTGCAATTGAAGGAGCCTCCGACTGAGAGGGCTTTGCTGGAGGGGATTTCCAGTCCTGAAGGGATGGACTCCGATTCCCTCGGCGCTCCTACTGAAGCTCCTGGCATCCAGCAATCTCCCGTTCGCTCGCTCTCTCCGTCACTCGAAGAGCGGGGCGACACGCCCCTCCCTCCGGTCGAGGTAGTCATGCGAGCCTCTGCTGGGCCGCTAGCCAATCTTCGGAAGGCCCTTCTGCAGGTGTGAATTATTATGGTATTTGACTGTTTTTTGGTCCAACTGCTAATCTTTCGATGTAATGGAGGGCAGCTGAGGATTGCCTAGTTATCAGTCGGGGCCTGTATTCTGGGCCCCAAATGGAGATCTTACTCCACCGAGAAGTACAGGCGGAGGCTTCCGCGGGCCTCGAGCATCAGGCTAGGGTGATGCAGGCCGGCATTAGCAGAGCTCTCTGCGTAGAAGTAGAGCAGCTGAGGAAGCTCTTGTGAGACACGGAGCAGGCCCTTGAGATCTCCCAGCATAGGGAACGCCTAGCGTTCGAGAAGGCTGTGTCGGTTACCCGGGATCTTCTTCGGGTGACGTAGGAGAGAGATCAACTCCTAGCGAGAGAGAAAGGCTGTCAAGTCAGATAGAGTCGTACCTCCTACTGGCCACCGACCGCGCCTTTATCCTCAAGGACTACCTAATCCAGGCTCGTTCGGACGGGAGGGCTGTGTCAGAAAGGTTCCGAGAGGCCTTGCTCGAACATGACGATATGTCCGCAGAGCTTAGGTGGGTGAGGCGTTCTCTGGAGTCTACTGAGGCCGAGTTTCTCGCTCTTCGTGTTAGTACTTCTAGTTCTGAGGCTGCTGAGGCCAATTGGAAGGCGAAGTTTATGTAGTTAGAGGAGTTCTGTGTGATTATGACCGACCAGGTTATGAAGCGCTTGCAGCAGGGCTTCCATGGAGCTATTGATAAGATAAAGAAGGACCAGCTCCTCCTTCCTAATGCTGATCCACAGTTGTAACTGCCCCCCCCCCCCGAACTAGATAGAGGTCCTTTCTTGAGGCCCCGAGCTCCTGGAGCCTGATTTCGGCCAGAGGAGCGGGTCGGGTTGTAATAGTTTTGATTTTAAGGTGATTATTTTCCTACTTCCCTACGTGTGTGCCTTTGCGTGCGCGCTCCATTGAGGATTGCCTTCGAGGCAGATTCTATAAATCCTTGCACCTTGCTTTATGTCTGCGGCGGCTTCTCGTTGTGATTTTCGAACCGTATACTCCATATTATTCGCGATCTCATTAATTGGACCCATTAAGAGTCGTGAGTTCCAAGGCGCAGTAAGGGCACGCCAGTCGAAGAGACGCTTGACGTTACTGCATCTGCCATGCCTTATCTGCTGGGACAGAATCCCATCGTTATAAATAGGGGGATGGGGGGAGCCAGTCTCCTCCATCCCTCTGGCTTTTGCTTGCATCCCTCTCTTGCATCTTCCATGTCCCTCCTGCAAATCACCGTGAGGCTCTTGGCTGAGGGACTAGACAGGGGTAGAGGCCTTTGTGCAACCCCCTTTGCTGGGGAGCATGGTGGAGATAATGCCTGGGGTCTCGCTGAAGATTTTGGGGGAGGTGGAACTCCCGACTTGTCTGTAGAGTTCGAAAAGGCCCTTATGTGGCTCGCCAGGGGCATCGGGGAGATGACCCATCTTGCTGATCCCCAAACCCCTGGTCGGCTGGTGGCGGTATACCCCATGCACCATCAGCTTCTCGTTTCCACGGGGAGACGAAGGTGTCTGTGGGGTACGTCGTTACCAAGGAAATATTTCCATTTGTATTGCCATCCACCCCTTGTATTTTTTTCTCTACCTGTACTCGGGTGGCAGCCCGGAGTTATGCCCTCGCGTGCTTCCGGAGAGAAATTACGACGGTTCATACCCCCTCCTCTTTTTTCTGCCTGTTTACAGCGAGGATCGGGGGTATCCAGATGGAGCCGAACTACTCATGTGTTACCTCAGACATCAATCTTCATTCTGAACCACCCGGAGGGAGTACCTGAGCTACTCATGTGTTACTTTAGGGATCCATCTTCATCCTGGATCACTCGGAGGGAGTACCCGGGCGGCTCATGTGTTACGTTAGGCGTCCATCTCCGTCCCAGACGGCTCGACAGGAGTACCCAAGCTGCTCATGTGTTACTTCAGGCATACATCTTCATTCTGGACCACCCGGAGGGTGTACCGAGATGTATATCTTCATGTAATTCTTCATGTAAATAAATGATTATTTTTGGATAATTTCACTGTCCTGTCAGTTCTTCCGCAAGTGTGTTATGCCGTGTTGTTTTTGCTTTGAAACAGGTTAAGTTCCCTGCGTAGCGAAGTAGTAGAGTCTGGGTTCGCCCGGTTGGGTGAGCGTGCCTTGGAACAAGCCTAAGTACCCCGGGCGTCGGCTGGACCGCCAGGTATGAGGGTTTTAGTTTACTAGGACGGGCGCGTAGGTCCCGAACCAAGTTTAAGTACCCTGGACGTCGGTTGGACCACGGGGTATTAGGATTTTAGATTACTTGGGCGGGCGCGTAGGTCCCGAACCATGCCTAAGTACCCCCGGGCATCAGCTGGACTGCGGGGTATTAGGGTTTTAGATTACTTGGATGGCTGTGTAGGTCCCGAACCAAGCCTAAGTACCACGGGCGTTGGTTGGACCGCGGGGTATTAGGGTTTTAGATTACTTGGACGGGCTTGTAGGTCTCGAACCAAACCTAAGTACCCCGGGCGTCGGCTGGACCACGGGGTATTAGGGTTTTAGATTACTTGGACGAGTGCGTAGGCCCCGAACCAAGCCTAAGTACCCCGGGTGTCGGTTGGACCACGGGGTATTAGGGTTTTAGAGTACTTGGACGGACGCGTAGGTCCCGAACCAAGCCTAAGTACCCCGGGCGTCGGCTGGACCACGGGGTATTAGGGTTTAGATTACTTGGATGGGCGTGTAGGTCTTGAACCAAGCCTAAATACCCCGGGCGTCGGCTGGACCACAGCGTATTAGGGTTTTAGATTACTTGGACGGGCGCGTAGGTCTCGATCCAAGCCTAAGTACCCCGGGCGTTGGTTGGACCATGGGGTAATAGGGTTTTAGATTACTTGGACGAGCGCGTAAGTCCCGAACCAAGCCTAAGTACCCCGGGCGTCGGCTGGACCGTGGTGTATTAGGGTTTTAGACTACTTGGACGGGCGCGTAGGTCCCGTACCAAGCCTAAGTACCCCCGGCGTCGGTTGGACCATAGGGTATTAGGGTTTTAGATTACTTAGACGGGCGCGTAGGTCCCGAACAAAGCCTAAGTAACCCGGGCATCGGCTGGACCGCGGGGTATTAGGGTTTTAGACTACTTGGATAGGCGCGTAGGTCCCGAACCAAGCCTAAGTACCCCGGGCGTCGGCTGGACCGCCTGGTATTAGAGTTTTTGATTACTTGGACGGGCGCGTAGGTCCCGAACAAGCCTAAGTACCCCGGGCGTCGGCTGTACCGCGGGGTATTAGGGTTTTAGTTTACTTGGGCAGGCGCGTAGGTCCCGAACCAAGCCTAAGTACCCCGGGCGTCGGCTGGACCACGGAGTATTAGGGTTTTAGATTACTTGGACGGGCGCGTAGGTCCCGAACCAAGCCTAAGTACCCCGGGCGTCGGCTGGACCGCGGGATATTAGGGTTTTAGATTACTTGGGCGGGCGCGTAGGTCCCGAACCAAGCATAAGTACCTAGGGCGTCGGCTGGACTGCGAGGTATTAGGGTTTAGATTACTTGGACGGGCGCGTAGGTCCCGAACAAGCCTAAGTACCCCGGGAGTCGACTGTACCGCGGGGTATTAGGGTTTTAGATTACTTGGATGGGCGCGTAGGTCCCGAACCAAGCCTAAGTACCCCGGGCGTTGGCTGGACCACGGGGTATTGGGGTTTTAGATTGCTTGGACGGGCGCGTAGGTCCCGAACCAAGCCTAAGTACCCCGGGCGTCGGCTGGACCGCGGGGTATTAGGGTTTTAGATTACTTGGACGTGCGCGTAGGTTTCGAACCAAGCCTAAGGGTATCGCGGAGATCTACTGACTGAAACCGTCTAACCAAAGGGTTCGGGCATCTGTATAGAAATATGAATAAAGGGTGTCCAGATCAATATGGGAGTAGGGAGGAGCAAATGGGGGTCTCTCGGAGGGTAACAGCAGAACGTGGACTAGGAAGGTTGTAGTCCAAGGAATCTATTAAACAACAAGGGTGAGACAGTCAGAGGCATCCCCTGTACTGTGGAGATATAGCTAAGGTCATCTTGTTTGACTAGGTTGTTGTAAAACTCTGCACATAGGGTCGTGTTCACAGGATGGGTGCAGAAGACAAGCTGGTCAAGTTGATAGAAATTGATGACGCCCATAGCTACTGGACAGTGCTGAGTAAAAAATTCCCTATTTAAGAAACTTGTTTTTATAGGTTTGTAGGTCATCCGAGCGAACTTGTTAAATAGTTCTAAGGTCAGAAACCTAGGGACAGGGCAAGGTTCGGTCCCGGGGTTGGGTTGATTAGCACGATGCTTTCTAAAATAATAAGGAAAATGCATTTAAGAAGAAGAAAAACAAAAAAAAATTAATTATAAATGCATAAACATGATACCAGGGAGCCATGGTTGAAGTTGGACGTTCGAGTGCACGAGAAGGGCTTTCGGGCGCCTTGGGAATGGGTGGCCTTGTATAGGGGTTGGCCGGGCGCCTGGGAGGTCTTGGGCGCCTAGTTCAGGTGTAAGCCGTCTTTGGCAGCTTTTGCTGCCTTGACCGTTGGCCTTGGGGTGCCCGTGAAGACCCGGGCACCTATAGTCAGCTGTCACTTGTGGCAGCTTTTGCTGCCTTGAATGGAGATAAAGATACCGGGCGCCCATGAGGTTCCGGGCGCCTGGATTGGTCTGTTGACCAATGTTTGACCACATTTGACTGATAATTAATTTATCCAAGGGTTATAAAATTCAAAAAATGTTAGATCCTAGATGTCCCACCCAATCTAGTGTTATCAATCACGTTAACCTTATGAGTTTTATGAGACAGGTTTTGACAGAAGTAAAGATATTATTTTGAAAAACATGATTAATTTTGAATAGTTGAATTAATTTTAAAAACAGTTTAATTGAATTTTAATTATATTTTTAAAAGTGGTTGAATCTAAGATTAATTGAAATTTGTGTTAGATTCAAATCTGACAATAGTAAAGTGAATTTGAATTTCAATAATCGGCTTCCAGGTCTTGGTGAGGCACTAAGCCTTCTTTGGCCGTATCCTTATTGGATCATCAGCCCTTTCCTTGACAAAGCCTTTTATTGAAAAATCATCTTCAAGTTACTCCTTGAGAGATTTTGATCTAACTAGTTTGGGTCTTGGATCGGTAGCTTCGGCTAGTTCTGCCAAAATGTCTTCCATAACGTACTATCATCTCACTTCCACCTAATACTATGTTATTCAAATTTCAATTAAGTCATTTCAGTCCTTAGTCTAACCAGTCCTAGGTCTAAACATAATAAATTGCAGAAATAAATAAACAATCAAACATGCAATTAAAGCTAAGGAATAAAAGAAATTTATCTAATTATGAAAATCATTTTTAAATTGGCTCCCCCTGGACTAAAGCTACGGTAATGATTAGGCAAGATGTGAATCATGTCCTTGGGGATCCAATACTGGTTTGGTCCAGCTTGATTGTTCAAGAACAATTTGGGTACCCATGCTTGAACTTTGAGTCTAGATTGGTTCAATACAGCATAGTAAGACCGTTGTCTCGACTTGGTTCGATACCCTAACCCAGATCGATTTAGAATGGACTTCTGTTTTCCAAGGATCATGTCAAGACCCTTGGAACCCGATGTAAATCGTTCTAAAGATGTTCTAAGGTCCTTGACTTGAGTTTTCAAGGAGGAGTTCTCTTTCTCAAGCATTTCAACTTGAGTAGAGGTTCCTTCTTGAACCTTCTAGGTCAAGGATCGAGAGTGAGCTTCCTCTTTTAGGAGTTTTACTTCCTATTGGAGGGATTCGACTCTGATTTTGGCTTTCGCCAATTTACGAGATAAGTAAGCTATTAACTTTGATAATTCAATTTCAGAATAACCACTTACCGTTATTTTGCCGTTCTCTGAAATTGTGAGCCTTCCATCATCCGGCTCCGATTCCGATCTGGTGTCGATGTCTTCTGAAGCGATCAAGGTGAGAAGGTTTGACTGTGGGACCTCTTCTTCTTCATCGGAGGAAGATTCGAGTCTTCTTGGCTTGAAGAGCCTTCTTCCTTCGAGTCTTCTTGGCTTCCTTTAGATTGGGACATTCTGATTTGTAGTGTCCCTTCTTGTTGCATTCATAGCAGGTCACATTTGGTTTGGCCTTTGAAGTTGAAGGTTCAGCTAGATCTTCCTTTCCTCGGCTAGCTTTCCTTCTGTTGGCCTGATGCTTCAGCTCCTTGTAGTAGTCCTGGGCTAGTCGAACCAACTTGGGTCTATCCCCTTCACTATCTTCTGAGTCTGAGTCTGAGTCAGACTCGGGTGCAGGTTGAGGCTTTTTCTTGGCTACTTTTCATTGGGTCTTACCTGCAAGAAAAGCAATACCTTTCTCGGCCAAATTCCATTAGTCTGTTCATGTAATTCTAATTCTGAAAACAATTCATCTAATTTAATTTTAGAAAAATCTCTAGAAACATTGTAAGCATCTACCATAGATGCCCACAGAGTATTTCTTGGGAAAGCATTTAAGGTATACTTGATAAGGTCACAATTTTCTACCTTGTGACCGATTGTGTGCAAGCCGTTCATCAGCTCCTGGATTCTGGCGTGGAGCTGTGCTGCTGATTCTGTTGATGCAGTCTGACCCTGATTGTTGTTTTGGTGTTGACACCGATTTTAGTTTAGGTTGATGAGATGATTATGATTAAGTCCTGGTCGTGGACTAGGCATACCTAGTGGGACTAGGGTCGATGAAAGCTTGGCTTGGAGGGTCAGGTCCTAGCTTGAGAAGCAAGGTGGATGAAATCCTAACTTGGAGGGTTAGGTATGAAAAGTCCTAGCTTGGAGGGCTAGGTGTGAACTCCTGGCTTGGAGGGCTAGGTGGATGAAACCATGGCTTGGAGGGTCAGGTCCTAGCCTGGAGGGCTAGGTTGGAAAAAGTCCTAGCTTGGAGGGCTAGGTGTGGAAAAGTCCTAGCTTGGAGGGCTAGGTGTGAAAAGTCCTAACTCGGAGGGTTAGGTGATTGGAAATTCCGGTGAGTGAAGCCGGGTCCTGGTGTGTGAAGCCAGGTTGACTGATGTCCCGGTGAGTGAGACTGAACACGGAGTCTTGGTCCGAGGGACTGAGCACGAGTCAGGGGAGGCTGGAAGCCAGTTCTCTTGACTTAGAGTGGGTTTGGCCTTGCCCAGATCGGTCTGGTGACCGATCAGGAAAGTTGGCATGGAGTTCCCTCGTGGAATGGTCTGGTGACCGATCCAGCGATGTCTGATCGGTCTGGTGACCAATTAGGGAGCTTCCAGTAACTTTAGCAAACCTATTGTTCGGCTCCTGATCAGTCTGGTGACCGATCAGAGAGAAACTTTGATCGATCAGCCTGAACGATCAACTGTCGCGAGGTTTCTCACCCTGACCGATCTGGCTGGAGCCTGATCGGTCAGGGAGTGTCCTGATCGGTCCCCAGACTGATCAGGCCACACCCTGATCGATCTGGTGACCGATCAGCTATGTATCTCAGGCGGGATTGTGATAAGCAGACTTCTGGATCGGTTTGGTGATCGATCTGGTGACCGGTCAGGTTGACCGATCATACGAGCTTACGATCCCAGGTTTCTCACTGGTGACCGATCAGGCAGGAGCCTGATCGGTCTGGGATCATCCTGATCGGTCCGGTGACCGATCACTTTAATTCAAACGCACTGTCAGACACACTGATCGCGTCTGATCGCACTCTGATTCCTAGTTATACACTTCTGATACTTGTTCTGCTCTCTCTGATGTTTGATCATTTGTTGATTTGCTGCCCTAATGAGCTGCTAAGTGTGCAGGTGACTCAGGGACCATCCATGGAGAGTCAAACTTGGTATTTCACTACAATAGGTTTGTCCGTTTGCTTCAGCTGGTTGCAATGTCCTCTGGCGCGAGCTGTAATGGCTGTGGAGCTGATGACCTAGGGCTCGACTGGAGGGGATTCAGTAAGTCCAGAGGAGGTCAGGGATAGCTGGCTGCTGTAGGTGAGCAGCTGGGAGCTGCTGCAGAGTAGCGTGTGACCTGGCGATGGAAGCTGGTTAAGCTGTGTAGTGGAGAAGAGCTGAGCAGAAGAGTTTTTCTTTGACGAAGTGAAAAAAGTTCTTGTTCTCCACATCGATAAGCTTTGGCTCTACACTTGTACGATTACTCTACTATGAATCTTGAGCAACCTTGTGATACTTGAGCACTTGGGGAAGAAACAAGAAGCTTGGCGAGTCCATCAGCGAGAAGACACGAAGAAGGGAGTTCTTGCGTGAGATCTGTGCTGAGTGGAGCTCGGTGAGGAGTTTGCTTGTGTTCTTGCGGTTCTAAGTGCTCAGTAAGGTTTCTTCTTTTGTTTCCTGTACTTTGTATTTCATTCATCTTAAACGCTGTGGAGAGGTTACTCCACCGAGAAGGAGGTTGCACTCTATCTGGATTTTCCGGGGCTTGATCTGCCGACGATCAAGGGATCACCCACTTTAAGGGCACGCCAAGGAGTAGGGGCAAGTTATCCTCGAACCTTGTAAACGATCCTTGTTAGCGTGTTTGGTTTGCTTTCCATTTCTGCAGTTCTTCTCTGTTTTGCATTTCTTCCGCTATGCTACTAACCTTTGAAGTGCAGAAATTTGTTAAGTGAAAGAGATTTTCGTGTCTGGCTATATTCACCCCCCTCTCTAGCCATCCAAGTTCCAACAAGTGGTATCAGAGCTTGGGGCTCTGTACAAGTGGCTTAACATCCGAGAGACAACTACAATTGCTTTGAGAGAAGGTTTTAGTACCACTCAACCTCCCTTCTTCGATGGAGCAGATTTTCAATATTGGAGATCGAAAATGGAGTATTATCTAAAGATGGACATCAACTCATGGTTCGTTGTGAAGGAGGGTTTTCCCCTCCAAAGGATGATGAAGGAAAAGAATTGGAATCTTGGCGTTGGACGGTTGAGCAAACCCGAAAAAGTGAAGCCGACGCGAAGGCGGTGGTGACTTTGCAATGTGGGATGAACAAAGATCAACTCATCAAGGTTGGTCCCTTTACGAGTGCGAAAGATTTATGGAATAAACTCATTGAACTCCATGAGGGCACCCGAGACTCGAGAATCACCAAGAGGGACTTGTTCCTCAACCAATTACAAAACCTCTCCATGAAGGAGAGTGAAACAGTGAGTGAACTTCATAGTAGATTCAAAGAAGTCCTCAACGGTCTTCATTCCATTGATGAAAAGGTCGAGAACCGCGACCTTGTGAGGTATGTGTTTAAAGCTTTCCCAAGGAATGCTTTGTGGTCATCCATGGTGGATGCCTACAAAGTTTCCAAGGACTTATCAATTGTAAAACTAGATGACTTATTTTGTGAAATGGAGCTTCATGAAATGGCTAACAAAGGCCCCAAGGAGAAGGGGATTGCCTTAGTTGCAGGAGAAATGACCAACAAGAAGAAGAAGGAGAAGGAGGTCTCTTCATCTTCATCTTCATCCGAGTCCGAGTCCGAGGCCGATTCTGAGGAGGATGGAAGTGGGTCCTCTTCCTCCGAGATGGCAAATTTTGTAAGAAGGATGATGAGGAAAAGTCGACGTTTCAAGGGTAAAGGTAACCCTAGTGAAATTAAGATTGATAAATCTAATGTCACATGTTATGAGTGTAGCAAGAAAGGGCACTTCAAGAGTGAATGACCAAGGCTAAAGAAGGAGGAGAAATCCAAGAAGAAGAAGAAGGCCTTAAAGGCCACATGAGATGAATCCTCCTCAAGTTCATCCGAAGAAGAGAAGGATGAGAAGAGTACATGGCATGTAGCACTCATGGCCATGGAAGATCAAGAAAGCAGTGATGAATCCACCGACTCCTCAAACGCGGCTTCATCATCTTCAGATGATGAAGAGGTAATCACTCTCGAACTACATAAGTGCTATAGAACAATTGCATGCTTAACCGATTTGTTGAAAAAGTCAAAAAATAAGGTTAAGTCATTGAAAATTGAAGTTGAACAGTTGAAATCCTCTAAGGATGAGGATATTGATGATTTACATTTAGAAATGTTAGAGGATGAGAATAAATCATTGAAGAGTGAAGTTGAGAGGCTCAAGAGTGTTCTTGAGAAATTCTCAACAAGCTCAAAGACTCTAGATATGATTTTGAATGCCCAAAGGGCAGTCTACAATAGGGTCGGTATTGGTTATCGACCCAAAGAACCATCTTTTATGTCCTTAATGTCTAGGACTGATGTTAGACAATCTAAGACACCTAGGGTTCAAAGGAAAGTAGTCAAGGCATGGGTGCCTAAGTCTTGCTTAGAAAGTGCTTTAGGTCCCAAGATTTGGGTACCTAAATCCTCTATTTTTCGAATTATGTAGGTTGTGATTGAGGGGGAGCATCTATCAACTTGGTTCGTTGATAGTGGGTGCTCCAAACACATGACCGGTGATATATCTCTATTTTCCACCCTTCAAAGAAAAAGTAGAGGTAATATTTCATTTGGTAACAATGGTAGTCTCAAGGTCATAGGAATAGGAGACATTCAAATATCCGAATGTCTTAGGATTAAGAATGTCCTTCTAGTCAAGGGGATGACATTTAATATCCTAAGTGTCAGTCAATTGTGTGATGCGGTTTACACAATTGATTTCCAATCAAGTCAATGTCTAGTTAGACAACATGACAACTTTGACACGGTACTAGTAGGCACAAGGATAGATAACATTTACCAAGTTTCATTTAAAAGTGCTACTAATGCTTTTGTTAAGTGTTTCATGTCAAGAGAAGATGATGTTGGATCGAGAGAAACGATAGAGGGGGGGTGAATATCATAAAACGTTCGGATTAACAGTTAGAGAAATTACGCAGCGGAAATGTAAAACAAACACACGCAAACACCAAGTTTTTTACTTGGTTCGGAGTCGCGGTCGGCTCCTACTCCAAGGCCCACGGTCATTGACCGTTTTCTGCGGGCAATTCTATATGTTCGTAAAAATAGTTTACAAAATTGAATTACAAAATTAGTACTGTAAACTTAAAAATAACTCTTCTTTACCGACGTCCGATGTAGATGGTATTTTCAGAGCAGTGGGACATCATCGGCACTTGAATCTCGAGTCGGGAGGTTTTCGGAGCAGAGCGCGGGAGCAGAAGAGCGTGAATGCGTTGGAAGAATTGATTGTTGAAGCCTTGGGGTCGAGGGCCCTTTTATAGCCCTTGGGGGCGCCCGGAACGTCGGGGGCGCCCCCCACGTGTTAGCTGATCTGAGTTCCTCTCGGTCAACTCTGATCCCTTCAAACTCGGGATCAGGCTTTGACGGGGGCGCCCGGGACGCTGGGGGCGCCCGGGTTGATCGGGTTAACTCTTATGCATTGGCTTCGCTGGATGTTGCTTCGTTGGCTTGACCTGGGGGCGCCTGGGAGCATGGGGGCGCCCCGCCCATAAGCTTTCGAAGCACTCCTTTTGCTTCATGTGTTTTGTGTTGACCTTGGGGGCGCCCGGGACACTCCGGGCGCCCTGGTCAGCTGCTACCTCGCTCCTTTGAGCCTCTCTGAGCTGCAGACACTCGTTCCTTCGGTCCTGCATCCAGGGTTAGTCCAAAACAACATAAGGCAATAATGTGTTAGTTTTATACAGCCTTAACTGTCTTGGTTATGACTTTGGGTCTCCAAAATGGAACCTTAGGTCGAACCGACGCCTACTGTTCCCTCAACGGGGAACGCGTCCTCACCTACTCCTCTCGGGAGAATGTACCTGATGCCAACCGGCTCCTCTGGTTGGACTTTTGCTCAGCAGTCCTTCGCCAGGAGCCTAGCTGTCCTTTGCCAGGTCTTCAGTACCAAGGTGCCCTTCGCTTGGTGCCTAGTAGTCCTTCGCCAGGTCTTCAGTACCAAGCTGCCCTTCGCTTGGTGCCTAACAGTCCTTCGCTAGGGCTTTGTATCCTGGCATTCCTTCGCCAGGAGCCTAGCAGCCCTTCGCTAGGGCTTTGGTATCCTGGCATTCCTTCGCCAGGTGCCTAGCAGTCCTTCACTAGGGCTTTGCCTGCACACTTGAGTAACATGTTAGCTAACCATTATACCTTAACTTTTGAACCCTTTTGCCATTATCAAAACACAGGTTCGACTTGGGTGCATTCTGCACCAACAATCTCCCCCTTTTTGATTTATGACAACCTTGGTTCAAAAAGTTAAGTTAATCAGAACAAGTAAAATGAAATTGTGTTCCCTCCCCCTGGAAGGAATCTCCCCCTAGATTTTTCAAAAGTTCGTAGGATTTTTGAAAATGAATTCTAAGTCCAAAGATGGATTCAATTTTACTTAGAACAATTTTCAATAGAACTTTAAAGTCATATTTTCCAGAACAAGTTTTGTTGTGCACTTTGGAAATTTATACTTAAGTTAATTTTTTTTAAAACAACTTAAGTACTAAGAAAGATTAAACCTTTGAAGTACTTAGAAAAATTTTGAACACTTAAGTTTTGAAGTACTTGGAAAAATTTTAAAAACTTAAGTTTTGAAGTACTTGGGAAATTTTGAAAACTTAAGTTTTGAAGTACTTGGGAAATTTTGAAAACTTTAAAGTTTTGAAGTACTTGGAAAAATTTTGAAAACTTAAGTTTTGAAGTACTTGGAAAAATTTTAAAAACTTAAGTTTTGTAGTACTTGGAAAAATTTTGCACAAGTTTTTGAAGTACTTAGAAAAATTTTGCACAAGTTTTTGAGGTACTTAGAAAAAAATTTTACAACTTAAGTTTAAATACCAAAAAAACTTAGTATTTTTGAAAATGAATTAAGTACTTTTTGAATAAAGGATAGAGTTTGAAATTTTGGATTTAGAAAAAAATTTTAGAAAAAAATTTAAACTCTCCTTTCCTATCTCTCCCCCTTTGCTATATATCAAAAATAAATAAATACAGCAGAAACAGGATAATTAAATTGCATAAAAGCAACTAATAAATTACATGATTTGCTGTACTGACCCAATTCAGGATATGAACTAAACCAAATTAGTTTCTTTTAGGGTCCTGTTTAACCCAATTAGCTACTTACTAACTGCTATTAAACAGTAGTTTTTGCTGGGGTTAGTCAAGTTAAGTGTTCTGTTCAAGTTTGATTTTCTAAACTTGACACTTAACTTGATTACTGAGTAGGTTGTATTTAGTGCCCCAATTACTGCAGATGCACTGACTTAAAGCATCTTGAATTAAGGCAAAGACCTAAGCATCTCAACCCATTCTAGGTTATCAATGAAAAGAACCCTAAGGTGCTTGTGAGATGCTGGCTTCTAAATCTATAGGTGCATGCAGTTCTAGGGTTAGGGCCTAGGTTAAGTCCATTTGTGAAAAAGCCCTAGTTTTGAAGGGGATAATTTTTAAAATAAAACTAAGTCGAAAAATTTATTTTTCAAACCTTTTCAAAACTAAGTAAAAGCTAATTTTGAAAGCATTTAAAAACCACAACTGATTTTGAAATGAGTAAAGTAGTTGAAAAACCAAAAAGCAGAGTAAACCTATTCTACCAAACATAATCCTAACTGCCTTCTTAGTGAGCTGAACTCAGACTCAGGAAGGGGTTTGGTGAATATGTCAGCTAAGTTAGATTTAGAGTCTACATGCTTAAGGACTATCTCACCCCTACAAAATGGTGCTTAACTTCTATGTGTTTAGTTCTGGAATGTTGGATTGGGTTTTTAGTTAGATTAATTGAGCTTATATTGTCAATGAATACCTAAGTTTGGGTGTAGTTGAGCTGGAAGTCCTTAGGAGTGTGCATCATCCATAAAAGTTGTGCTACACATTCTCCTAAGGCAACATATTCAGCTTCAGTTGTGGATAGAGCTACACAGTGTTGTTTTCTGCTGCACCAACTTACTAGACTATTTCCTAACAGTTGGCAGCTTCCACTTGTGCTCTTTCTATCTAATTTACAACCAGCATAGTCAGAATCTGAGTATCCTGACAAATCAAAGGTTGAGGTCCTAGGATACCAAATTCCTACATTTAGGGTGCCCTTAACATATCTTAGTATTCTTTTTAGGACTGCTAAGTGTGTTTCCTTAGCACAGGTTTGGTATCTAGCGCACATCCCTACAGCAAAAAGAATATCAGGTCTACTGGCTGTAAGGTAGAGTAGACTTCCTATCATACTTCTATAGAGTTTAAGGTCTACTGGTTTACCATCACGGTCACTATCTATCTTTATATTAGTGGTCATGGGGGTAATTATGCTTTTAGAGTTATCCATTTTAAATTTCTTTATTAACTCTTTAGCATATTTGGATTGAAGAACATAATTTCCATCCCTAGTTTGTTTAATTTGTAATCCTAGGAAAAAGTTAAGCTCACCAACTAAGCTCATTTCAAATTCATTTTCCATTATTTTAACAAATTCTTTTAGAAAATTTGAGTTGGTGGACCCAAAGATTATGCCATCTACGTAGATTTGGGCAATAAATATATCTTTTCCTAGGGTCTTAATAAATAAGGTTGAGTCAATTTGACCTTGTTTAAATTCTTTTGAAGTTAGGTAGGTTGACAGACGTTCGTACCAGGCCCTAGTTGTTTGTTTTAGTCCATAAAGTGCTTTAGTAAGTTTGTAAACATGGTTAGGTCTTTCTAAGTCTTCAAACCAAGGGGATTTTCCTACATAAACTTCTTCTTTAATGAATCCATTTAAAAAGGCTGACTTTACATCCATTTGGTATAGCTTAAATCCTTTATGGGATGCAAAGGCTAATAACTGTTGGTGCAAGTTGCATTAATGATGTTCCTCTTTAAGTGTTTTAATGTTTGACAATTCACTTAAGTCAGTGATATATTGAACAGACAAAGGGGAGTAAAAGAGAAGTAACCTTAGCAGAAGAAAAGTCCTAGTTAATCTAGGCATCGGAACTCTAAAGACCTAGCGAAGGGCTGCTAGGCACCTAGTGAAGGGTTGCTAGGTATTGAAACCCTAAGACCTAACAAAGGGCTGTTAGGCACCTAGCGAAGGGCTGCTAGGTATCGTAACCCTAAGACCTAGCGAAGGGCTGCTAGGCACCTAGTGAAGGACTACTAGGCATAGAAGACCTAGCGAAGGGCTGCTAGGCACCTAGCGAAGGACTGCTAGGCATAGAAGACCTAGCGAAGGATTGCTAGGCACCAAGCGAAGGACCGCTTGGTAACAAAGACCTAGCGAAGGGTTGCTAGGCACCTGGCGAAGGACTGCTAGGACATGAAGTCTTGGTCCAAGGGACTGAGCAACTTAGCTGAGCGATGACTAAGGACAGGAGTAGAGACGGGTCAGGGTTCGGGCGTCTCGAGATCCGGAGTAATCGGAGGCTAAGCAAAAGTCCATCCGAAGGACTGGCTGGCAATCGTCTCCTGAAAGGAGTAGGTGAAGGGCGAGTTCTCGGGGATAGGAACTTGTGCCGGTTCAACCTAGGGTTTCGTGCAAATCCGAAGTCCGAACCAAGTCCTTAAGGCTAACATTATATGTATCTATGCTTTGTGTTTGTGTATCTTGCAGGTATCAAGAACCGGAGGCAAAGCAGGGTAAAAATCATGGTTGGCAGGCCTTAAGGGGGGCGCCCCCAGCAAGGGGGGCACCCCCATGCAACTAGGGTGCCCCCAGCAAGGGGGGCGCCCCCAGGTAAAGCTTAAAGAAGCAGTTTCGTGGTGTATGCAGAACAAGTGTCAACCGGGGCGCCCGGAGCGTCCGGGGCGCCCGGATTCGTAGCTGTTTTGCTGTTTCGAAGTCAGAACACAGGATAAGCCCTCACGGGGGGGGCCCCCAGCAGCCTGTTTCGCTGTCTCGAAGCCAAAAGCACAGGATAAGCGCTGACTGGGTTCAAGATGGGCGCCCGGAAGATTCGGGGCGCCCTGGTCAAAGCTGTTATCAACTGCGGCGAGGTAGACGCAAAGATAAGAGTTGACCGAGTCTTGCGGGGTGCCCCCACCGTCCGGGGAGCCCCCAGGAGGCCTATATAAGGGGCTTCGACCCCTCTGCTTCAGACACAACATTCTAGAGCGATTCTGATCATTCCGACTGATGACAACACGCTAGAAACAAGGTTCTACGACCGGGAGGCTCCAGGAGGAAGTGCGCGGCACTTCGGAGGTCCAGATCGGCCAAGTTTCAGATTTTTGTTCGGTTAGCTTTTACTTATTCCGTACTTCATTTTTGATATTATTGTTTGTAAATCTTGCACTGTAAGTCGGGTTTCTCCGCCTCCAGAAAGTCCGGGAAGGAGACCAATAGTGGACGGGCATTCCCGTGCATAGGCCTTGGATGTACTGACCCTGGGGGGTCAGGAACCAAGTAAAAATCCGCCGTGTCACTGTCTTGCTTTATTTCTTTTATTTACTTTTTCCACTGCGCTACTAATATCCTAAGTCTAGAACGAAAAGCCTTACGAAGATTTCCGAAAGACTTCCACGATTGATATTCACCCCCCCCCCTCTATCGACGGCACCGGTCCTACAATAACATCCTAATGGACTCAAGTCTAGCTACTGGGGCATATGTTTCGTTGTAATCTAACCCTTCTACTTGGCTGAATCCCTTCGCTACTAAGCGGGCTTTGTTTCTGACTATTTCTCCTTGATTATTTAGCTTATTCCTAAAGACCCACTTAGTGTCAATGATGGATTTGCCTTCAGGTTTAGGTACTAGTTCCCAGACTTGGTTCCTCTCAAATTGGGCTAATTCTTCTTGCATAGCTATGATCTAATCAGGATCAGGTAGGGCTTCATTTATAGTCTTAGGTTCTATTTTTGAGTTCATTGCTATTTGACTAAGGTTTCTATAGGAGGATCTAGTCCTGACTCCTAGAGTTGGATCACCCACAATTTGATCAGTTGGGTGACTGAGTCTCGGTTTCTTGGATTTTCTAGAACTTAGTTCAGCCTCAGGTCCAGCTGGTCGATTTGGTTCACTATTTGATTCAACTCATTGAGCTGATTCAATTATTGGTTCAATAATTGATTCATTTGACTCACTAGTTGGTTCAATAGTTAGTTCATTTATAGGTTCAATTAAGGATTCACCAATTTGTTGATTATCTTTTTGATCAGTATTTGATGAAGTTAGATTTGGATTTGAGTTAATTTCTTCATCAAATATTAGGTTGGTTGTTTCTTTGATTTTCTTGGTTTGGTTGTTGTAAACCCTATAGGCTCTACTTGTTGTTGAATATCCTAGAAAGATGCCTGGGGTTGACTTTGACTGGAATTTTTCTAAGTAGTCTTTGGTGTTTAGGATATGGACTTTGCATCCAAAGACCCTTAGGTAGTGTAGATTTGGAAGTCTATGGTAATATAGTTCATAGGGTGTTTTGTTGTGTCGCTTGTTAATCAGGACCCTATTTTGGATGTAGCAAGCCGTACAAATTGCTTCTGCCCAATATTGGTTTGCTAAGTTAAATTCATTGAGCATAGCCCTAGCGGCTTCCTGTAGTGTTCTATTCCTCCTTTCAACTATCCCATTTTGCTAAGGGGTTCTAGGACACGAAAATTCATGTATGTATCCATTTACCTTACAGAATTCCTCGAACCGTTGATTTTCAAATTCTCCTCCTTGGTCACTCCTAAGTCTTTTGATTTTAGTATCGTTTTGATTTTCAATTAACTTACAGAATTCATTAAGTAGGTTTAGGGTTTCATCTTTGGTCTTTAGAAACCTAACCCAAGTAAACCTAGAGTAATCATCAACTATTACTAAGCAGTACCAGTTTCCGCTTAGTGACTTGGCTCCATGTGAATCAAATAGGTCAAGGTGCAGGAGCTCAAGTATGGTTTGAGTTAGATCAGATTGAATTAGTTTGTGATTAGATCTGGTTTGTTTACCTTGATTGCATGATTCACATATTAGGTTTTCATGATTTTTAATCTTGGAAATACCTTTAATTAGGCCAAGTTGGGTGATTTTTGAAATAACTCTTAGGTTAGTGTGGCCTAGTCTCCTATGCTAGAGGTTTGATTGTTCTAACTGAGTTAACATACATTTAGGTACTAGAGGAAGGTTTATAGTGTAAACATTGTTTTTCCTAGTGCCCTTAAGCATGATTTCTGAGTCTTGCAAGTTTCTAGTCAGGCAGTTAGAATTGTTGAAGGTAACTATATAACCAGAATCACATAACTGACTTATGCTAAGTAGATTAAACTTGAAATTTTCAACCAAAAGGACTTTCTTAATAACAAAGTTAGATTTAAGTTCAATATTACCTGACCCAATTACCTTGAGTGTAGCATTGTTGTCAAATGCCACTGAGCCTAGGTTTTTGAACTTGAGTTTGGTGAATTTCAATTTATCTCCAGTCATGTGTCTGGAGCAACCGCTATCCAACATCCATTGGTCCAAATCTTTATGTTCCTACACATAAAGAGTTTTGTTGATTTGGATCCAATTAGAATCAGAAATATCCTAAATTGATTTTCACAGCCTAGCCTATCTCACCCAAATCTAGGGTTATCAATCATGTTAGCCTTACAAGTTTTGATGGGTAAAGTTATTTTGAAAAATAATGTTTTATTTTGAAAAACTTAAATTAATTTTGAAAACAATTGAATTTATTTTGAAAAGAATGTTTAAATCTATGTATAACTGAAAATTTGTGTTAGATTTAAATTTTGCAAAGAATGATTTGAATTTGAGTTTCAGAGATTGGCTTCCAGGTCTTGGCGAGGCACTAGGTCTTCTTTGGTCGTAGCCTTATTGGATCATCAACCCTTTCCTTGACAAAGCCTTTCAATGAAATTTCATTTTCAAGATTATTCTTTGAAAAATTCTGGTCTAACTAGTTTGGGTTTTGGATCGGTAGCTTCGGCTAGTTTCACCAGTCTAAAGAGACCATGTATACTTAACCTTATTGGAATTGGTTTCCTTAACGTACTATCATCTCACCTCCTCCAAATACTATGTTGTCAATTTTCAGTTAAGTTGGTTTGGTCCTTAATCTAGCCATTCCTAAGTCTAAGCATGGTAAATTGCAGAAATTAAATAAACAATCAAACAAGCAATATTAAAGAATTGATTTTTATTTAACAATAAATATTGTTTTCAATTTGGCTCCCCCTAGACTAAAGCCACGATAATGGTTCGGCAAGATGTGAATCTTATCCTTGGGGATCCAAAATTGATTTGATCTAGTTTGTTTGTTCAGGCATAGTTTGGGTACCCATGCCTGAACTTTAGGTCTGGACTGGTTCAGTACAACAAAGTAGGATCTTTGTCGAGACTTGGTTCTATAGCCTAGTCCGGATCAATTTAGAACCGATTTCTGTTTTCCAATGATCATGTAAAGACCCTTGGAATCAGAGGTAAATCGTTCTAAAGCTGATCTAAGGTCCTTAACCTGAGTTTTCAGGGAGGAGTTCTTTTTCTCAAGTTTTTCAACTTGAGTAGAGGTTCCTTCCTGAACTTTCTCGGTTAAGGGTCTAGAGTCAGCTCCCTCTTTCAGGAGTTTTACTTCCTGTCGGAGGGATTCGACTCGGAGTTTGGTTTTCGCCAAATCTCGAGAAAGATAAGAGATTAATTCATTTAACTGACTTCTAGTAAAACCACTTACCTTGATTTCGCCGTCTTCTGAAAATGTCAGTCTGCCGTCGTCCTGTTCTGATTCTGACTCGGACTCGACTTCTTCTGAAGCGGTTAGTGCGAGTAGGTTTGATTGTGGGACCTCTTCTTCTTTGGAGGAGGAGGACTCGTCCCACGTTTCTTGAAGTGCCTTTTTCCTTTTATTCTTCTTGGTCTCCTTTAGGTTCGGACACTCCGTCTTGTAGTGACCCTTTTTCTTGCACTCGTAGCAGGTGACGTTGGGCTTGTTCTTTTCATTTGCTGGTTCAGCTGGTTCTTCCTTTCTTCTACTGGCTTTTCGTCTATTGGTTTGGTTCTTTAATTCCTTATAGTAATTTCGGGCTAGTCGGACCAGCTTAGGTCGATCTCCTTCTTCGTCTTCTGAGTCTGAGTTAGACTCGGGTTCAGGTTGAGGCTTCTTCTTGTTTGTCCTTCCAGTTTTTCCTGCAACAAAGGCAATACCTTTCTCGGCCAGATTGCAGTTAGTCTGTTCATGTAATTCTAATTCAGAGAACAATTCATCTAATTTAATTTTTGAAAGGTCCCTTGAAACCTTGTATGCATCTACCATAGATGCCCACAAGGTGTTTCTCGGGAAAGCATTTAAAGCATACCTTATTAGGTCACAATTTTCTACCTTGTGACCGATGGTGTGTAGTCCGTTCATTAATTCTTGAATTCGGGCGTGGAGTTGAGCTGCTGTTTCGTTGTCCGTCATTTTGATCGTATATAGCTTGTTCAGTAGGAGATCTCTCTTGCTGATCCGAGTGTCTGAAGTTCCTTCGTGCAGCTCGATCAGTTTCACCCACAGCTCCATGGCACTGTTGAATGGACCCACCCGATTCAGCTCCTCTTTTGTTAAGCCGCATTGGAGAGTCTGGGTCGCCTTTGCATCAGCTTCAATCTTCCGTTTCAGAGCGATGTCCCACTCTGTGTAGGTTTGAGGTACTCCTTCAGCAGTTTTTGGAATCTCCAGTCCGGACTGGATGATTATCCATATGTCCATCTGAGTTTTCAGGTGGACCTCCATTCTGCTCTTCCAGTAGGAGAAATCCTCCCCACTGAAGAGAGGTGGTCTTGCAGTGCTGAAGCCTTCTTGCATGACCATTTTTATCTGAAAAATAATACTAAAAGAAAAGAAAATATTCCAAGACTTGGTCTTGGATTAGTAGTGCGGGATAAAGAGAAATGATTATCGAGGGGTGTTGCACCAACCTCAATTAACGAGAAGAAATTAAAAAAAATAAGAAATTTCGTAAAAATCCGAAAAAAATTCTCAAATTGGTGGTTGCACCAAATTTGAGCTTCCCCACTCTGATACCACTTGTTGGATCGAGAGAAACGATAGAGGGGGAGGTGAATATCGTAAAACGTTCGGATTAACAGTTAGAGAAATTACGCAGCGGAAATGTAAAACAAACACACGCAAACACCAAGTTTTTTACTTGGTTCGGAGTCGCGGTCGGCTCCTACTCAAAGGCCCACGGTCGTTGACCGTTTTCTGCTGGCAATTCTATATGTTCGCAAAAACAGTTTACAAAATTGAATTACAAAATTAGTACTGTAAACTTAAAAATAACTCTTCTTTACCGACGCCCGATGTAGATGGTATTTTCGGAGCAGTGGGACGTCGTCGGCGCTTGAATCTCGAGTCGGGAGGTTTTCGGAGCAGAGCGCGGGAGCAGAAGAGCGTGAATGCGTTGGAAGAATTGATTGCTGAAGCCTTGGGGTCGAGGGCCCTTTTATAGCCCTTGGGGGCGCCCGGAACGTCGGGGGCGCCCCCCACGTGTCAGCTGATCCGAGTTCCTCTCGGTCAGCTCTGATCCCTTCAAACTCGGGATCATGCTTTTACGGGGGCGCCCGGATTGATCGGGTCAACTCTTATCCGTTGGCTTCGTTGGCTGTTGCTTCGTTGGCTTGACCTGGGGGCGCCCGGGACGCGGGGGGCGCCCGGGAGCATGGGGGGCGCCCAGGAGCACGGGGGCGCCCCGCCCATAAGCTTTCGAAGCACTTCTTTTGCTTCATGTGTTTTGTGTTCACCTTGGGGGCGCCCGGGACACTCCGGGCGGCCTATTCAGCTGCTGCCTCACTCCTTTGAGGCTTTCTGAGCTGCAGACACTCGTTCCTTCGGTCCTGCATCCAGGGTTAGTCCAAAACAACATAAGGCAATAATGTGTTAGTTTTATACAGCCTTAGCTGTCTTGGTTCTGACTTTGGGTCTCCAAAATGGAACCCTAGGTCGAACCGACGCCTACTGTTCCCTCAACGGGGAACGCGTCCTCACCTACTCCTCTCGGGAGAATGTACCTGATGCCAACCGGCTCCTCCGGTTGGACTTTTGCCCAGCAGTCCTTTGCCAGGAGCCTAGTTATCCTTTGCCAGGTCTTTAGTACCATGCTGCCCTTCGCTTGGTGCCTAGCAGTCCTTCGCCAGGTCTTCAGTACCAAGCTGCCCTTCGCTTGGTGCCTAGCAATCCTTCGCTAGGGCTTTGTATCCTGGCATTCCTTCGCCAGGTGCCTAGCAGTCCTTCGCTAGGGCTTTAGTATCCTGACATTCCTTCGCCAGGTGCCTAGCATTCCTTCGCTAGGGCTTTGCCTGCACACTTGAGTAACATGTTAGATAACCATTATACCTTAACTTTTGAACCCTTTTGCCATTATCAAAACACAGGTTCGACTTGGGTGCATTCTGCCCCAACAGATGAGTCTAACCTTTGGCACCGGAGATTAGCACACGTGAACATGAAGAATATCCGAAAATTGGACAACAAGGGATTAGTACGTGGCTTACCAAGTATCAAGTATGAAAAGGACAAACTTTGTAATGCATGTCAAATGGGTAAGCAAATAAAATCTGCACATAAAGGTAAAAGTACTGTAAGTACTTCTACCGCATTGGATTTACTTCACATGGACTTGTTTGATTATAGCACTATTATATCATTGAATGGTAGTAGATATTGTTTTGTTATCATTGATGATTTTACTAGATATACATGGACCTATTTTCTAAAACATAAGGATCAAACCTTAGATGTTTTTATTTATTTTTGTAGAAGAGTTGAAAATGAAAAATCATCAACCATTAAAACAATAAGAAGTGATCATGGAGGTAAATTCCAAAATCAAAGATTTTTAGAGTTTTGTCAAGATAGAGGGTATAGGTATGAGTTCTCCACTCCTAGAACACCACAACAAAATGGTGTTGTAGAGAGGAAGAACCGAGTCTTACAAGAGGCTACACGAAGCATGCTCAATGTGTACTCATTACCGAGTTACTTATGGGCTGAAGCTGTGAACACAATTTGCTATGTGCAAAACCGAGTCCTCATTCACAGATTTCTAGAAAAGACTCCACATGAACTTTGGTTTGGAAAACCACCTACAGTTAAACACCTTAGGGTGTTTGGTTGTAAGGTGTTCATTCTAAACACCAAGGACTATCTTGGAAAGTTCACAGCAAAAGCTGATGAAGGGATACTAGTCGGGTACTCTCTCGTCAGCAAAGCTTATCGAGTCTATAACAAGAGATCAAGATTGGTCGAAGAGTCTTTTGATGTTGTCTTTGAAGAAATTCCAAAAGGCAATGATCAATCAGATGATATAGAAGGTGTCCAATTCGAACTTAAGCAATTAGGTTTGGATGCGAGTCCAAGTGTTGAAGGTGATGAATCTGATGACGGTGAGCCTAGACAACACATAGATCAGCCGGATCCTGAGGCTGAGCTTGTGTCTAGTGACACCATCCAAGAAGCACCACCAACACCAAGGCAAACTAGGTTAGCCTCTAGTCATCCCCAAGACCAAATTGTTGGAGATATCCACCATGGGGTTAGGACTAGATCATTCTTTAGGAATGAGGCTAATGAAGTTGCTTTAATTTCCGAAATTGAACCTAGAAAAATTAATGAAGAATTAAATGATCTCGATTGGATCATTGCCATGCAAGAAGAACTAGGTCAATTTGAGAGAAGTCAAGTTTGGGACTTAGTCCCTAGACCTAAGAAGACCACCATTATTGGAACCAAATGGGTCTTTAAGAATAAATTGAACCATAAGGGAGAAATCGTAAGAAACAAGGCACGCTTAGTAGCCAAGGGCTATAGTCAAGTTGAAGGCCTTGATTATGATGAGACATATGCTCCCGTGGCACGATTAGAGTCCATCCGATTGATTCTTGCATTTGCAGCACATCGAGGTTTCAAGCTATATCAAATGGATGTCAAATCGGCCTTTCTAAATGGTTTAATTAGGGGGAAGAGGTCTATGTCGAACAACCTCCGGGGTTTGAGAGTTCCGAATTTCCAAACCACGTGTTCAAGCTCAAAAAGGCGCTCTATGGCCTCAAACAAGCACCCCGAGCTTGGTATGAAAGGTTGTCGACATTTCTCATTGAGAAATGTTTTGTGAGAGGACAAATAGACCCTACACTATTTCTACGGAGAGATGGTGATGATATATTTGTAGCCCAAGTATATGTCGATGACATAATTTGTGGCTCAAACAATAAGGGTTATTTAAATGAATTTATTAGACACATGGAGGGTGAATTTGAGATGAATCTAGTAGGAGGTAACCACTCCAATGTGTAGTCTGCTATACCTCACAGCTAGTCGACCTGATATACTTTTTGCTGTGGGTATGTCCGCTAGGTATCAAGTTTGTGCCAAGGAATCTCATCTAATTGTTGTTAAACGAATTTTGAGATACCTGAAGGGCACAATAGGAGTTGGTCTTTGGTACCCCCGTACCGAGTCATTTGACCTAATTGGCTATACCGATTCCTACTATGCTGGGTGCAAGTTGGATCAGAAAAGCACAAGTGGGGGCTGCTAATTCTTAGGTTCATCATTGGTTAGTTGGTCAAGTCGGAAGCAACATTGTGTTGCTCTCTCCACGATCGAGGCAGAATATATTGCTATGGGAGAGAGTGTCTCACAATTGTTGTGGATGATTCATACTTTGGAGGACTATGAATTAATTTACAAGAGTGTGCAAGTGTTGTGTGACAACATAAGCACAATCAACTTAACCAAGAATCTAGTCCATCATTCTAAGACCAAGCATATTGAAGTGCGTCACCACTTCATTAGAGATCATGTAGCTAGAGGAGATATTGTACTCTCACATGTAGAGTCCAAATCCAATCTAGCAGATATTTTCACTAAACCACTTCCCGAGAATGAGTTTAGTTTCTTAAGAAGGGAATTGGGAATGTGTTGTGCTTCGTAGAATTAAGAGCATTCAAAACCCTTCATGATCAATTCAAATTGGTGGGAACAATTGGGTAACTTGGGGACATCTCACACAAACTATAAGGTTTAACAAAACGTTTTTGTTTGCTAGAAATGGGGTGAGATGCTAGGATCAACTTAATTTCTCAAAATGTTAATGTATCCCTTGAGAAATTGGGTTGACGAGACAATAATCACTAAGTTGACCAAGTATGGGGAAAGTCAATGCATAACATATGTGTACTTGGCTCCATGATCATACTTGGACATTCCAATCAAGGAAACTTGATTGGAGACTTGAATTTGATACAAACTTGGTTGAAAATTGATTGCATGGTTGTGATTGAGTTTGCCTTCACTCTGGTGGAGCAAATTGATTTGTTAGACCCATAAGGACCTTTGATCTTTCATAAAGGATCAATTATAGTCAAGAGATCACTTCCAAGATCGATAATCTTCATCAGATCTTATCAGAAATCGATAGGGAGTCTGAAACTGAAATTTCAGATCGTATCAGAAAAATTCAGGGAGCCTGATCGGTCACCGGACCGATCAGGAGTATGTCTGATCAGTCCAACTGACCGATCCAGCCGAATTGCGATATCCCTCTGCAATCCTTCTGTGGTGGCCTGGATCGGTCCACAGACCAATCTAGATCACTGTGAGGATCAGTCCACAGACCGATCAGGAGGCTCACGAAAAACCTCCCAAACCTACTGTTCGCTCCCTGATCGATCAGCCGATCGATCAGGAGCTTGGCTGATCGATCACCCGACCGATCAGGACCAGGCCAGTCCGATCAGGCTGGAGCCTGATCGGTCTGGGCGCTCTCAGATCGAACGGTGATCCGTTCGATCACATTAAATTACAGTTGGTGGACCGATCCACCAACCGATTAATTCCTCCTAAACCTTACATCTCCAAACCCTAGCGCCGAAACTCTCCTCTTGCGCGTGCGATCTACTTGCTATGCGTGAGGTCTTCCTGCACTTTCTTCTCTTGCGCGTGAGCTCCTCTTCTCCCTGTGTGTTCTTCTTCCTGCGTGAAACCTGTTAGGACCGGGTGCATGCCGACGCGGACACGTATTGTAATTGTTACATAATTACATGCAGTGGAAACAAAAACATGAATAATTTTCTAAATTATTCTAACACATATCCTATGCATGCAATGTGTTCACATAATCGTAATATAAAATTTTTGCAGAAAAGGAAATTACTCTACGAATTACCTTGCGTAACTTGGAAGAAGGGACGAGATCCAACCGTTAGCATCCCTTGAAAGCTCCGCCTCTATTCGTATCCACGCCGAGTATCGTCGGGATGACTTCGCTAAGCCACGAGTTTCGTGTTCACGAGAACTACTAGATTCTCCATGAACACGACGAAAACCGAGAGAGTAATCAAATCGAAAGACTCACCACCAAGGTTGGCCGAAGAGGAAGATCGTCGCAAGGAAGAACTTCATCGCCTTGATGCTTCTCCTTGTGCTCACGGCAAAAAGAAAGAAGGAAGGCCTATGGCCGGCCAAGAGAGAGGGAGAGAAGAAGAGGAGAGAGCCCAAGCAATTCTTGGATCGATCCCCTTCCATGGCACCCCTTGGGTCCTTTATATAGGGAGAGGTTTCTTAATACCCAAGCAAACCTCTCCTTGATTATGGAATAATTTCTCAATCAATCCATAATCAAGGCTCTCATGATCAAGCTTCTTCTTTTTTAATATGGAATAATTTCTCAATCAATCCATAATCAAGGCTCTCTTTCTTTTGGCATGATTATATAAAATTTATAAAACAAACCAACCATTAGTTCATTATATAAAAATTTATAAAACAAACCAACCATTGGTTCATTATAAAAATTTATATATATAAAATTTATATAACCTTTTATAAAATAAACCAACCTTTGGTTTATTTTATAAAACAAACCAAAATAGCCTTATCCTCTTATGGTGGTGGCCGGCCATGACAAGAAGAGAGGAGGCCCCCTTCTTGGCCGGCCCATCTAACCCCAATTGTATCAAATCCTTTAATGAATTAAACTTATTTAATTCACCCATTAAGTCTTTAAAAGACTTAGCTATTCTATGCTTCCGATGCGTCTGAAATAAATTCAGTTTTGATTATTGTTTAGACTTACCAAAAAATAGTCTATCTCGATTGGAGAATTCAATTCTCAACTCGTTTTAAATCCTTCGAATTACTCGTTATGCGTATGACCAAATAGGCTTTCAATTTATGTTGGCCGTCCATAATTAACTAATTAATTATAGAACGATCATGAGTGGTACCTAGTAGTACATCATGATCCCCAATTAATTGAAAGATCAACGGTTGATCTCAGAAATGATTCTGAAACCCTTCAGCAGCTATAATGAATCGTGCCCCATTTCCTGCACCATCTTATACCCTCTTGGTTCAGGACATGGTCTATGTGTGTCAGTCCCCACTAGGCTGACTACATCATACCTATCCCAAGTAACGTTTCCTCGTCCTATGGATTCTAATTACTCTCATGTATTTAAGAGATTCATACTCTGAGCATGTCATGCTCTGGCCAGAGGCTTCGAGTAACAATCTGATGATAGGCCTCGGGTATACATCTCCTCGCAAGGAGTGGTGAATCCTTTGTAGGCTGTTCAAACATCTTCGGGCACTTCGGCTTATACCCAATCATCCTGGGTCCACACCTCCTTGGAGATGCTTGCTTAAGATGTCAAAGTATAAGTCTCCATGACCAAGATGTCTTGAACACTGCAAGTCAAAGGAACATCGCACTTAAGCTGCAGTAAGAACTTCACTGACATATCTATATGTAGACTACCATATGAAGTTTTACAGCCAGTCACTCCAATGAACTAGTTCCCTTAACTAGCATTCATGTTTATCTCCGGACATCTCCATGTCACCAGCCAGTGAGAATCAGCTGATTAGAGAATAACCCATGCTAGTCTCAATAAAATTGATAGTGTCCATATTTATCAATTCATCGACTTGGGACAATTTCAATACTTCACAATTGCACATGTAGAGATAATCACTAGTTATGAATTCATCACAAATTCTCTCATGCTGTGAATTGTATTGCGGACATTCAGTAAATGAGCTTAAGATCTTAATCAAATAATCATGTATACTCAATTAGTGAATATTCATTTATTAAAAATAAATGATTACAATCATAAGGCGATTGCCTTAGGACACTTCTCTCATGTCACTAACAAAACCTTCTCCCGTTCCCTGTGGAGTTGCGGTTTCTCCATTTGCGTGCGTTGCTGGGAGTTCCTCTGTTGCTCTTTCTGCACTTCTTGTGTGTGTTTCTGCGCAAATCAAGCGATTCCTCTCAACCAACTCAACAATGGCACCGAAGTAAGCTTTTGTTTCGTTTTGCCCTACTGATTACTTCAGTTATCATGATTTTTGGGCTAATCATAATTTGTCTCTCAATGTGTTTTCTTTTTGTGGTGTGACCTTTTCCCTGTCGTGACCTTGCCATGATCTTTAACCCTACTGATTAAACCTCTTTTCATTTGATCTTCTTCTATTTTATTTTATGTGATCCTCCCTATCAAACCCTATCAAATGATCCAATCTTATTCGTGTATGTGTGCCATTAACGATAATCTCCCTGATCAACTTGTACCATAACTTGGTGTTCATATGATCAATTCCATCTTGTGTTATAAATCATTCTTGTATCATCGATTACATGATCGACCTTTATTGATTATAATTTCACTTCATTTGATTCAATCTATTGTCATGACTTATTCTACCTTTTAGAAAGTCATCTAAGGGCAAGGAACCCGTTGAAGGGTCTTCCAAGGGCAAAAACCCTTCATCATCTGCCCCTTCTCGAAGGCCTCAGCCTTCATCGAGTTACCGTTTCCCCAACGCTGCCTGTGAGCAAGCATTTCAGTCCCGTACCTTCAAGTTGCTTCCTTGTAGGTTCATTGATGGACCTTCCTTGACTGAGCATTGTCCCTCCATTATGGAGGTGATTACCTTCTACAACTTGGGCTTTCTCCTTTCCCTTGAGGGGACGATAAGCTATGACCTTGTTTCTGAATTTTACAATAACCTGCAACAAGGACCTCAAGGGGGCTTTGATTTCACTACTCGAGTAGCCAAGAGGAATCTTGACTTCTCTTACGACATCTTGGCGGAGTATCTAGGTGGTCGTCGATCGCCTAATTTTTATTCCATCTACCCAGAGATTCCTGACCCCTTGTTGCCTCCTTTTGTGGACGTCACCCCCGATGGCATTTATCAGCACTTCTTTGGCCACCCTCGACCGGCTGGTCTTGATGAGTTAGGGCCAGACTTTCCGACTTTTGCGGCCCTCCGTCTTTCCCCTACTGATTACGTTCTGTTCAAGATAATCACCAACTGCTTCTTGCCGATCACCTCAAAACCCTTAACTGAGATCCGACCTTACCACTGCTTGATGCTCTATGGCATGCATCGCCATCTTGACTTTGACATTATGGAGAGCATTTTTCAGTCGATCATTTCCTATCGAGAGCCCAGTCGTCGCACTGTGTATATGACATTTGGTCACGTCATCACTGACAGACTTTTGTTAGTAGGTATTGATGTAACCAAGGGCGGGACAGTGCCCATGGTTAAACAGGATTGTCGACTTGGCAGGTGGGCGTGTGCCAAGTCCGGCATCATCATCAGAGATCAGGATCGGGCTCTTGTGTGGAAGGACGGGAGGGGTCTTAGAGAGCTACCTAGGGGCGCACACATTCAGGCACCGGCAGATGCTGCTGCTCATCAGGAGGCGCCCATACCAACAGCAGACTACGACTATGAGCTAGATCCAGACATCCGCTGGCAGGTTTCCGAGCTGGAGCTCACTATGCAGCACGACTTCCATGTCTCAGAGCTCTGGCGAGAGGAGGTCCGGTCAGAGTTTCGATCCTTCGATCGCCGACTTCACGCTTTGGAGTCCGATGTCTCGGGGGTCCGCTCTCTGCAACAGACATGGTATGACGAGTGGTGTCAGCACACATTTTCTGGATCTGCGCCTTCTGGCTGTAATGCACCGAGGTCCTTTGTACCTAATGATGACATAGCTGATGACCCCATGCAGGCTGATGATCCCCCCGCCGATGATTGATTATGGATGTACTCTGTCTCTGCCTGTGACTTGCATTTGACTGTTTTGATTATATTACCTTATGGATGTATGCCTGTGATCTGACTGTTATGGCCTTGTGCCGTGTTTGACTATGTTGTGATGCTGTCTGATGCATCTGACCTTATGCATATTTTCATGCTATTCTATGCTTATTTCTAGATTATTCTTACTCCATGACTGATTTTCTTAGTATGCTTTATCATATTAGGCTTATTACTAGTTCATTTGATTGTTCATATGATAGATATCTTCATGTATGTCTTGCTATATTATGCATTGCTATGCTTATTCTCACTCCATGTTCATATGATACATATGATTGTTTTGTCATGCTTTATATTTATCATATGTTTTCATATGTTTTCAAAATTTCAGTCAAATCTTATGTTGTTTAGGGAAACCCCTAGGGCTTAGGGGGAGTATGGTTTGAACTTAACAACTCGTCTACACCCTTTTCAGTGTTTGACAAAGGGGGAGAGCGAGGTTGGTTAAGTTTAGGACGATTACAAGCTTAATTATTGTAGGGGGAGGATCCTCATTCCCCTATAAGTGTGAAAATTGCAACTATTGATTTCAAATCCCTAAACTTAAAATCGGGTTGTCAAACAACAAAAAGGGGGAGATTGTTGATGCAGTCTGACCCTGATTGTTGTTTTGGTGTTGACACCGATTTTAGTTTAGGTTAATGAGATGATTATGATTAAGTCCTGGTTGTGGACTAGGGATACCTAGTGGGACTTGGGTTGATGAAAGCCTGGCTTGGAGGGTCAGGTCCTAGCTTGAGAAGCTAGGTGGATGAAATCCTAACTTGGAGGGTCAGGTATGAAATGTCCTAGCTTGGAGGGCTAGGTGTGAAATCCTGGCTTGGAGGGCCAGGTGGATGAAACCCTGGCTTGGAGGGTCAGGTCCTAGCCTGGAGGGCTAGGTTGGAGAAAGACCTAGCTTGGAGGGCTAGGTGTGGAAAAGTCCTAGCATGGAGGGCTAGGTGTGAAAAGTCCTAACTCAGAGGGTTAGGTGATTGGAAATCCCGGTGAGTGAAGCCGGGTCCTGGTGAGTGAAGCCAGGTTGACTGAAGCTCCGGTGAGTGAGACGGGGCACATAGTCTTGCTCCGAGGGACTGAGCACGAGGCTGGGAGCCAATTCTCTTGACTTAGAGTGGGTTTGGCCTTGCCCAGATCGGTCTGGTGACCGATCAGGGAAGTTGGCATGGAGTTCCCTCGTGGATCAGTCTGGTGACCGATCCAGCGGTGTCTGATCGGTCTGGTGACCGATCAAGGAGCTTCCAGTAACTTTAGCAAACCTACTGTTCGGCTCCTGATCGGTCTGGTGACCGATCAGGGAGAAACTTTAATTGATCAGCCTGAACGATCAACTGTTGCGAGGTTTCTCACCCTGACTGATCTGGCTGGAGCCTGATCGGTCAGGGAGTGTCCTGATCGGTCCCCAGACCGATCAGGCCACACCCTAATCGATCTGGTGACCGATCAGCTGTGTATCTCAGGCGGGATTGTGGCAAGCAGACTTCTGGATCGGTTTGGTGATCGATCTGGTGACCGGTCAGGGTGACCGATCATACGAGCTTACGATCCCAGGTTTCTCACTGGTGACCGATCAGGCAGGTGCCTGATCGGTCTGGGATCATCCTGATCGGTCCGGTGACCGATCACTTTAATTCAAATGCACTGTCAGACGCATTGATCGCGTCTAATCCCACTCTGATTCCTACTGATACACTTCTGATACTTGTTCTGCTCTCTCTGATGTTTGATCTTTTGTTGATTTGCTGCCCTAATGAGCTGCTAAGTGTGCAGGTGACTCAGGGACCATCCATGGAGAGTCAAACTTGGTATTTCGCTACAACAGGTTTGTCTGTTTGCTTCCGCTGGTTGCAATGTCCTCTGGCGCGAGCTGCAATGGCTGTGGAGCTGATGACCTAGGGCTCGACTGGTGGGGATTCAGTGAGTCTAGAGGAGGTCAGGGATAGCTAGCTGCTGTAGGTGAGCAGCTGGGAGCTGCTGCAGAGGAGCGTGTGACCTGGCGATGGAAGCTGGTTAAGCTGTGTAGTGGAGAAGAGCTGAGCAGAAGAGTTTTTCTTTGACGAAGTGAAAAAAGTTCTTGTTCTCCACATCGATAAGCTTTGGCTCTACACTTGTGCGATTACTCTACTGTGAATCTTGAGCAACCTTGTGATACTTGAGCACTTGGGGAAGAAATAAGAGGCTTGGCGAGTCCATCAGCGAGAAGACACGAAGAAGGGAGTTCTTGCATGAGATCTGTGCTGAGTGGAGCTCGGTGAGGAGTTTGCTTGTGTTCTTGCGGTTCTACGTGCTCAGTAAGGTTTCTTCTTGTGTTTCCTGTACTTAATATTTCATTCATCTTGAAAGGCTGTGGAGAGGTTACTCCACCGAGAAGGAGGTTGCACTCTATCCGGATTTTCCGGGGCTTGATCTGCCGACGATCAAGGGATCGCCCACCTTAAGGGCACGCCAAGGAGTAGGGGCAAGTTATCCCTGAACCTTGTAAACGATCCTTGTTAGCGTGTTTGGTTTGCTTTCCATTTCTGCAGTTCTTCTCTGTTTTGCACTTCTTCCGCTGTGCTACTAACCTTTGAAGTGCAGAAATTTGTTAAGTGAAAGAGATTTTCGTGTCTGGCTATATTCACCCCCCTCTCTAGCCATCCAAGTTCCAACAGATTCACCTTCATTCATCTTTATAGTATAGAGTTTATTCAGCAGCAGATCTCTTTTGCTGATTCTGGTGTCAGAGGTGCCTTCATGCAGTTGAATTAGTTTGCTCCAGAGTTCTTTAGCACTGTTGAAGGGGCCCACTCGGTTCAGTTCTTCCTTGGTTAATCCACATTGCAACGTCTGGGTTGCCTTTGGATCAGCCTCGATCTTTTTCTTCAGTGAGGCGCCCCATTCTGTGTAGTGTTGTGCCACTCCTTCAGCATTCTTGGGATTTCAATGCCAGATTGGATAATAATCCACATATCCACCTGAGTTTTCAGTTGGATTTCCATCCGACTTTTCCAGTAGAAGAAATCTTCTCCACTGAATAGCGGTGGTCTAGCTGTGCTGAAACCCTCTTGCATGACCATAATAATTTTTTGAAATAAATAAGAAAGACAAAGAAAACATTTCCCAAGACTTGGTCTTGGATTAGCAGTACGGGAAAAATTAATTAAAAAACGATTGAGTGGTGTTGCACCAAACTCGATTAACGAGAAAAATTCAAAAAAGAGATTAAAAATTTCGTAAAATCCGAAAATAAAACTCTCAAATAGGTGGTTGCACCAAATTTGAGCCACCCGCTCTGATACCATTTGTTACATCAAATTTTTCAGATAGTTAAAGAATATACGCAGCGGAATGAAATACAGTACACAAGAACACAAGTCGATTTTTTACTTGGTTCGGAGTCGCGGTTGGCTCCTACTCCAAGGCCTACGGTCCTTGACCGTTTATTTTGGGCAATTCTATATTCGGAAAGATTTTTACGGATTGATAGTACAAATATGGAATTTGGAAAACTAAATCACAACACTTTCGTAAACTGAAACATTACCGACGCCCGAGATGGATCGAATTCCGGAGTAGAGGGTCATCGGCGGCGCTGAAATCTCGAAATGGAACTTTGTCGGAGCGCAGCACGTGAGCGAAAGTGTTTGGAGCGTTAGAAAGAATGGATGTCGAAGCCTTGGGGGTGAACCCCCTTTTATAGCACCCATGGGGGCGCCTGATCCGTTGGGGGCGCCTGACACGTGCCTCATCCTGCGAGAATCTTCATCTGCGGGCTCGGTCAGCGCTTATCCCATTCGACTCAACCCCTGGGCTGACTGGGGCACCCGGGATCTCTCGGGCGCATAGGTTGACCTGGTCTACTGGCTTCATGGCAGATTTGCTTCGATGGTTGCTTTGGCTTTGACCTTGGGCGCCCGGGACCTCCCGGGCGCCTAGCCCAGTGTGGTTCGAAACAGTCTTGCTTCCTTGATGTTTTGGCCTATTACCTTGGGTGCCCGGGTCCTCTCGGGCGCCTAGCCCAGTGACCTGCCCCATTCCTTTGGGGCGTTCTGAGCTGCAGAAACACAATCCTTCGGTCCCTGCAACCAAGGTTAGTTCCAAAACAAACTAAGCAAAAGTGTTAGTAATTATTTACAGCCTTAGCTGTCTTGGTTCTGACTTCGGGTCTCCCAAATGGAACCCTAGGTCGAACCGACGCCTACTGTTCCCTCGACGGGGAACGCGTCCTCACCTACTCCTCTCAGGAGAGTTTACCTTTTGCCAACCGGCTCCTCCGGTTGGACTTTTGCCCAATCTACCTGACCAGGTCTTCGTGCCCAACTTCCGGTCAGGTCTTCTTGCCCAACTTCGGGTCAGGTCTTCCGTGCCCAGCCCCTTGCCAGGACTTCTTGCCCAGTCCTCGACCAGGACTTCTTTGCCCGACTTCTAGTCAGGTCTTCTTGCCCAGTCCTTGACCAGGACTTCTTTGCCCAGCCCTTTGCTAGGACTTCTTGCCTAGTGTACCTAGGACTTCTTCCTTCACACTCAGTGAACAAGTTAGATCACAAGAACATCTTAACTTCTGAACCCTTTTCTATTATCAAAACCCAGGTTTGACTTAGGTGATGCCTGCACCAACAATTATAAGATGTTCATGTAAATTATATGATGAGTATATCTGTTCCGGAAGGAGTCGACGACGATGGCCAGTCACTGAGGCTCAGCCCCTGTGGAAGTACCGCGCCGTGGAGGAACTTGGGATCCTGCAAAGTTAACACGAGCGTTAGGGCACACGCCAGCAGGGGTCCAGCGGAGTCCACTCCGACGCTCAAGTTAGTAGGTTATCCGATGTGTAATTGCAGTGAGAAAGAAAGGGAGTATGTAAAACAAGAGATTGTAACCCCTTTTATAGGAAGGTTTGAACTACCTTTTATACCGACGATGAAGGGATAGACGTGTCCCTCGATTGGTGCCACATCTTCGATCCATAAACCACGTCCTCCTCCTCTTTTGGCGGTTATGGAATATCCTTTGAAGCAATCTGCGCCATTATCGGCTTCTGCCCGATTCCAGGATCAAGGGTCGGGCAACCCTTTCATGACGGGAGTGCTTATCTGTACCTTTAGGGACAGGCCAATGTCCGAGATCGGTTATTAGGGGGACTCCATCCCCCAGGGCGAACTAGGGGTTTCCATGCGTCACAACTCCCGATGTATCTTCAGGACCCCCCCTTCCCGGGATGCCCCCGAGGAGGATTTTCAGCTGCCCTTCCCGAGCGCCTCACCCTTGGGGATTTCCCGAGACCCGGGACGGGGGGTCACCATCGCTTTCCATTGTTATGTCGGGCAGTCTCTTCCTCCTTTGTCCTACTCTTAGGACCCACTCTCTCGTGCCTGGGGGTCTTCTGGCTGACTGTCCTGAGCGGCTCTCGGGAGAAGATCCCCAAGCTCGGGCGGGAACATCCTCTCGATTCGAAGTGTCCCGTCCCTTAGCTTCTCCATCTCACGTTCCCGCCATGGGCTTATTCAATTCTGTCACAAGTCCCTTCCTTCAAGTCTGATTGAAGGAAGTGTGCTGACTGATCGGACTATAGTGATGATGGAGATGTTGTCGGGACCGGGTGCATGTTGACATGGCGTAATTTTAAAATTAATTACGTGCAGCGGAAGGTTTAGCATAAATAATTTCTCAAATTATTTAACCACACATCTAAGCATGTAACTTTTATCTTGTGTAGACATGATCATATATTTAAAATTTTGCAGAAACATAAACTAATTTACTTAATACCTCGCGTAACTCGAAGGAAGGGACGAGATCCAATCGTAAGCGTCGAGGATCTTCGGGATGACTTCGCAAAGCCACGAGTTTCGTGTTCTCGAGAATTACTAGATTCTCTGAGAACGCGACAAGAAAAACCAAGAGAGAAGTAATCACATCGAAAAAACTCACTACCAAGGTTGGCCGGAATCACAATTCCGGCGAGAAGGAGGAAGATGACTTGCACCCAATCCCAAGGTGATGATGGCCGGAGAGGAAGATCGTCCCAACGGAAGAACTTCGTCGCCTCGGTGCTTCTCCTTGTGCTCACGGCAAGAAGAAGGGAGAAGAACCATATGGCTGGCCAAGAGAAAGAAGGGAGGAGAGGGAGAGAGCCCAGGCAAGAATACTTCGATTGTTTTTCAAGCCTTGCCTTGGGTCCTTTATATAGTGGCCTCTCAACCGCCAAGTCTTTTTTTTCTTATGGAATAAATTTTCTATGACTTATTCCATCATGCCAAGTTTTATCATATTTTAATTCATGATAAAAAACGACCAAGTCTCCTTTTTTCTTATAGAATAAATTTTCTTATCATGGTAAATCAATTCATGATTAATTTTATAAAATAAAATAAACCGATCCATGGTTCATTTTAATTTCTATGAAAAATAAACCAAATCTTGGTTTATTATATAAAATTTATATCATCCATAATTTTATAAAACAAACCACACTTGGTTTATTTTATAAATTGAACCAAAAACTTGGTTCTCTCCCTTTGTTGTGGCCGGCCAAGCAAAGAGGATGGAGACCCTCTTTGGCCGGCTCATCCAAGCCACGCCCCAATGAATTAAACTCATTTAATTCATCTATTAAGTCTTCAAAAGACTTAGCCATTTTACGCTTCCGATGCGTCTCTGAAAAATTCAGATTCGAATTATCGTTTGACTCAACCAAACCCAATCTCTCTTGATTGGAAAATTCAATTTTCAACTCCTTTTAAATCCCTCGGATTACTCGTAGTGCGTGTGACTAAATAGGCTTTCGATTTATGTTGGTCGTCTATAATTAACCAATTATAGAACGATCATGAGTGGCACCTAGTAGTACATCATGATCCCCAATTAATCGAAAGATCAACGATTGACCTCAGAAACTATTCTGAAACCCTTTAGCAGCTATAATGAATTGTGCCCCATTCCCTTCACCATCTTATACCCACTTGGTTCAGGACATGGTCTATGTGTGTCAGTCCCCACTAGGCTGACTATGTCACACCTAGCCCAAGTAACATTTTCTCGTCCTACGGATTCTAATTACTCTCATATATTTAAGAGATTCATACTCTGAACATGTCATGCTCTGGCCAGAGGCTTCGAGTAACAATCCGACGATAGGCCTTGGGTATACATCTCCTCGCAAGGAGTGGTGAATCCTTTATAGGCAGTTCAAACATCTTCAGGCACTTCGGCTTATACCCAATCATCTTGGGTCCACACCTCCTTGGAGATACATGCTTAAGATGTCAAAGTATAAGTCTCCATGACCAAGATGACTTGAACACCGCAAGTCAAAGGAACATCGCACTTAAGCTACAGTAAGAACTTCATTGACATATCTATATGTAGACTACCATATGAAGTTTTATAGCCATTCACTCCAATGAACTAGTTCCCTTAACTAGCATTCATGTTTATCTCCGAACATCCCAATATCACCAGCCAGTGAGAATCAGCTGATTAGAGAATAACCCATGCTTGTTTCAACAGAATTGATAGTGTCCGTATTTATCAATTCATCGACTAGGGACAATTTCAATACTTCACAATTGCACATGTAGAGATAATCACTAGTTGTGAATTCATCACAAATTCTCTCATGCTGTGAATAGTATTGCGGACATTCAGTAAATGAGTTTAAGATCTCAATCAAATACATAAACATGTATACTCAAATAGTGAATATTTATTTATTAAAATAAATGATTACAATCATAAGGCGATTGCCTTAGGACACTTTTCTCATATCACTAACAAACTCCCACTTTGCCTAATGTCACTCGCTATGGTATCCAATACCACAGGCTCTAACATGACACTCAGACTTGCTTTGAGGCAAGGCCTTAGTTAAAGGATCCGCTAAATTCCTTTCAGTGGGAATTTTCTCAATTTGTATATCATTCCTACTTATAATCTCTCTGATCAGATGATAGTAGCGAAGCACATGTTTGGATCGCTGATGAGACCTTGGTTCCTTTGCTTGTGCAATAACTCCATTGTTGTCACAATAAACCGGTATTGCTTCATCAATGGTTGGAACCACACCAAGTTTTGAGACAAACTTCTTGATCCAGACTACTTCCTTTGCTGCTTTCGAAGCTGCAATATATTCCGCTTCCGTGGTAGAATCCGCTACGGTGTCTTGCTTGGAACTCTTCCAACTTATTGCGCCTCCATTCAAAATAAATACGTATCTGGACTGAGATTTGGAGTCATCCTTATCTGTCTGGAAACTGGCATCTGTATACCCACGTATTACCATATCAGCTTCTCCATATATTAGGAACACATCCTTAGTTCTTCTCAAGTACTTGAGGATTGTCTTGACAGCCGCCCAATGATCCATTCCTGGATCAGACTGGTATCTGCTTGTGACGCTCAGAGCATACGATACATCAGGCCTAATACATAACATGTCATACATGATAGATCCTATCGCGGATGCATAAGGAATCTTATTTATGCAAATCCTCTCGTCTTCTGTGCGCGGACACATAGACTTCGAAAGGTTGATCCCATGCCTGATGGGACGGTAACCTTTCTTGGATTCCAACATGCTAAACCTTTCTAGCACTCGGTCTATATATGTAGACTGCGAAAGACTAAGCAACCGTTTTGTACATGGAATCCATTTCCGACTTCATGGCTTCAAGCCATTTATCCCTTTCTGAATTTTTCAAAACATCTTCATAACTGATAGATCGTCATCGTTAATGTGTAACACGTCGTTCGATTCACTTATGAGAAATCCGTATCTCTCTGGAATATTACGTGTCCTATCAGACCTACGAAGAAGTGGTGTTGTTTTAGGTTTAACTGATAGCTCATCATTATGAGTTATTGGTTGTGAGTCTAGACTAGGTGTCTCTGTAATGTCTATTACAATTTCTTGAACTTCTTCAAGTTCAATGCTACTCCCACTGTTTTCTTGTAAAAGAAATTCTTTTTCTAGAAATACAGCATGCCTTGAAACAAACACCTTTTGTTCTAAAGGATGATAGAATTGGTAACCCTTCGTTTCCTTAGGGTATCCAATAAATAAACATTTATCAGACTTAGCATCCAATTTATCTGATACAGTCCGCTTTATATAAGCAGGACAACCCCATATCTTTAGGTGAGATAAATGAGATTTCTTACTATTCCACTTCTCATATGGAGTAGTAGAGACTACCTTGGTCGGGACTCTGTTTAGTAAGTAAACAGCTGTCTTAAGCGCATGGCCCCAAAAGGATTTTGGAAGAGTTGCATGATTCATCATAGATCTAACCATGTCCATCAAGGTTCGGTTACGCCTCTCAGATACACCATTATGCTGTGGTGTATATGGCGGAGTCCATTGAGACAATATCCCATTGTCCCTAAGATAATCTTGAAACTCTTGACTTAAGTATTCACCACCCCAATCGGATCGAAGTATCTTAATACTTTTGCCAAGCTGTTTCTCTACTTCACTTCTGAACTCTTTGAATTTCTCAAAAGCTTCAGATTTGTGTTTCATTAAGAGCACATACCCGAATCGTGAGTGATCATCGATAAAGGTAATGAAGTAGCTATAGTCTCCTTGTGCAAGAGTTGACATTAGTCCACATACATCAGTATGTATTAGACCAAGCAATTCTCCCACTGGTTTACCTTTTCTGGAAAAGGATAATTTGGCCATCTTGCCTTTTAAGCATGATTCGCATGTATCAAATGAACCGGGTTCAAATGATTCCAGAATTCCACATAGGTGTAATTTGATCATGCATTTCTTACTTACATGGCCAAGACGACAATGCCACGTATAGGAGTCTATTTGATTATCTATTCGAGCACGTTTGTTGCTATCTTCGATATTGAAGACGTCACCGGATAAATCTAACGTGTAGATACCATTGCATAAAGTTCCAGTCCCATAAAGAACACCATTTAAAGTTATGTAACAGCAATTGTTACTAAAAGTTAAATGGTAATCCTTTTCATTCAAGCATGAAATAGATACAATATTCTTTATTAACGAAGGAACAAAATAACAATTATCCAATTCTAAGACAAGTCCAGTAGGGAGCTTTAGCAAATATGTTCCGATGGCAATAGCAGCAATCTTTGCTCCATTTCCAACTCGCAAATTCGCTTCTCCCTTGACGAGTCTTCTTCTATTCCTTAGCCCCTGTATGTCATTACATATATGTGAGCTACACCCAGTATCAAGTACCCAGGTGTACGAGGAAATAGAGTGACATTCAATAACGAAGTTGCCTGAAGAGGATGGGGCATCGAATGTCTTCTTCTTCAAGGACTCAAGATAAACCTTGTAGTTTCTTCGCCAGTGGTCCTCCTTGCCGCAGTGATGGCAAGTGCCTTTTGGTGCATTTTCAATCCTTTTGGCCTTAGTTAACTTATTGGTGTCCAAAATGGAACACATATTCAGAGAAGACATGATCAGGTGATTATCCTAGAAATACAAATTGAGGTTATGTGATGAGAATGATAAAGAATGCATCAATATACATTAATTAAATCCTATTTATTTTATCGAATTGAATAACCCTTTTTATCAATTCGGGAGATCGTAGGAACATCTCCAAATAGGTTGATATCCAACCATAGATAAGAACAACCATGGCTAGAGTCCATCAAGTTATTCTTAGCTATGAAGGTAGGTAATTATACCGATTACATATTATACATATGTAACTATCACATTATACTATCAATTAATTGAATGTTTGCATAAATCATTGGGTTGTTAACTCATTAACAAGTATGCAACAATACACATAGCACCCAACTGCACCTCTCTTTACATCGACCTTGGCTGTGGCACAACAAATCGATGCTCCAAGCTTAAGGCTGACCCATTAATCAAGAAATAGTTTTAATATGGTTAGAGCTCATTCAACCGTTTAGTCAGGCTTGGATGTGTCCAACAACCAAAACTAAGGATTGACCTCTGACTCCAACTATATTAATCATAAACTAATTCCATGGTTTGAATATGTTGAGGTTCAAGCCGGGCATGGATGTGTCCATCAACCCAAACGAGAAATAAAACTCCGGTTCTAACCATATTAATGGAAGGTGTTGGCCTTAATATTTTGTAAGAGGTTTTGGGTCTCATTCTTTTCTTTTATGCACATTCATGACATATAATTATGTCATGTTCTAACGATTTCCTTAATAAAGTATGTATGTGACTTAATTTATCAAGTCTCATTAATTGAATTAGGAACCGGATTTCCTAATTCTAATTTCATACTTTATTCAAGGAATTGTTTTGGGAAACAATTTCCTAAATTATCATAATCAATTTCGGAAATAATATGTTTAAGACTTTGATTTCTCTAAATCAAATCTTATTAAATTAAGAGACAAATTCCCTTAATTCAACCACATATTTTTCATGAAAATCTTATTTAAGGATATATACTCTATAGGAAACAATTTTCCTAATTAATTTTGGAGACAATAAAATGTAAGAGCATCGCCTCATAAATCAAATAAGGAAATTATCGTTTGAAAATCACCTCAAAGATTTCCAAGATTTGATCACATATTTTATTTATGGAAAATTAATATCAATAACTTAATTTGGACGGCTCCCCGAGGCTCAATCCAAAATAAGAATTTATTGATAATATAATTTGGACGGCTCCCCGAGGCTCAATCCAAATTAAACATTTGACAGTTTAAATTCAATTTAGGAAATTTAATTATAACAACTAACTTTAAATTGGACGGCTCCCCGAGGTTCAATCCAAAATAAAGAATTTCAAAAATAATTTAATTTTTAATTATGAATTTAAATGCCAATTAATATTCCCATAATTTGTCTAGACTTTCTTGAAAGAAAGTGCCCAAAATTACGAGCTTTCCATAAATGGAAAGTTTCCAAAATTAAAAGGTTTTCAGAATAATTATAAGTTTCTGGTACAAAGAAAACATACGTTTTTCCAAAATAGGAAATTTCCAAAATTGGAAAGTTTCCAAAAATGGAATGTCTTCACAATTATCATAAAATTTCAGAAACAGAGATATTTCAAAAGTTTGCGAAATTTCATGAGGATTTCTAAACTTTGAAATTCCTAAATCGGAAATTTACCATAATTGGAAAGTTTCCATAATTAGAAATTTTTCAAAATTGAGATCATGACAAAGTTTTCCGCAAAACAATTATATCATTATGTCGAACACTAACCGGCTCTGATACCACTGTCGGGACCGGGTGCGTGTTGACATGGATGCGGGTTCGTAATTTTAAAATTAATTACGTGCAGCGGAAGGTTTTAGCATAAATAATTTCTCAAATTATTTAACCACACATCTAAGCATGCAACTTTTATCTTGTGTAGACATGATTATATATTTAAAATTTTGCAGAAATGTAAACTAATTTACTTAATACCTCGCGTAACTTGAAGGAAGGGACGAGATCCAACCGTAAGCGTCCCTCGGAAGCTCCGCCTCTATTCGCGTCCACGCCGAGTATCTTCGGGATGACTTCGCAAAGCCACGAGTTTCGTGTTCTTGAGAACTACTAGATTCTTCGAGAACGTGACAAGAAAAACCAAGAGAGAAGTAATCACATCGGAAAAACTCACTACCAAGGTTGGCCGGAATCACAATTTCGGCGAGAAGGAGGAAGATGACTTGTGCCCAATCCCAAAGTGATGATGGCCGGAGAGGAAGATCGTCCCAACGGAAGAACTTCGTCGCCTCGGTGCATCTCCTTGTGCTCACGGCAAGAAGAAGGGAGAAGAACCTTGTGGCCAGCCAAAAGAAAGAAGGGAGGAGAGGGAGAGAGCCCAGGCAAGAATACTTCGATTGTTTTTCAAGCCTTGCCTTGGGTCCTTTATATAGTGGCCTCTCAACCGCCAAGTCACTTTTTTCTTATGGAATAAATTTTCTATGACTTATTCCATCATGCCAAGTTTTATCATATTTTAATTCATGATAAAAACCGACCAAGTCTCCTTTTTATTATGGAATAAATTTTCTTATCATGGTAAATCAATCCATGATTGATTTTATAAAATAAAATAAACCGATCCATGGTTCATTTTAATTTCCATGAAAAATAAACCAAACCTTGGTTTATTATATAAAAATTTATATCATCCATAATTTTATAAAACAAACCACACTTGGTTTATTTTATAATTGAACCAAAAACTTGGTTCTCTCCCTTTGTGTGGCCGGCCAAGCAAAGAGGATGGAGACCCTCTTTGGCCGGCCCATCCAAGCACGCCCCAATGAATTAAACTCATTTTAATTCATCTATTAAGTCTTCAAAAGACTTAGCCATTTTATGCTTCCGATGCGTCTCTGAAAAATTCAGATTCGACTTATCGTTTGGCTCAACAAACCAATCTCTCTTGATTGGAAAATTCCAATTTTCAACTCGTTTTAAATCCCTCGGATTACTCGTAGTGCGTGTGACTAAATAGGCTTTCGATTTATGTTTGGCGTCTATAATTAAACCAATTATAGAACAATCATGAGTGGACCTAGTAGTACATCATGATCCCCAATTAATCGAAAGATCAACGATTGACCTCAGAAACAATTCTGAAACCCTTTAGCAGCTATAATGAATCGTGCCTCATTCCCTTCACCATCTTATACCCACTTGGTTTCAGGACATGGTCTATGTTGTGTCAGTCCCCACTAGGCTGACTACGTCACACCTAGCCCAAGTAACGTTTTCTCGTCCTACGGATTCTAATTACTCTCATGTATTTAAGAGATTCATACTCTGAACATGTCTGCTCTGGCCAGAGGCTTCGAGTAACAAATCCGACGATAGCCTTGGGTATACATCTCCTCGCAAGGAGTGGTGAATCCTTTATAGGCTGTTCAAACATCTTCGGGCACTTCGGCTTATACCCAATCATCCTGGGTCCACACCTCCTTGGAGATGCTTGCTTAAGATGTCAAAGTATAAGTCTCCATGACCAAGATGACTTGAACACCGCAAGTCAAAGGAACATCGCAAGCTGCAGTAAGAACTTCATTGACATATCTATATATAGTACTACCATATGAAGTTTTACAGCCAGTCACTCCAATGAACTAGTTCCCNGCTAAAAGGTTTAGCATGTCGGAATCCAAGAAAGGTTACCTTCCCATCAGGCATGGGATCAACCTTTCAAAGTCTATGTGTCCGCGCACAGAAGACGAGAGGATTTGCATGAATAAGATACCTTATGCATCCGCGATAGGATCTATCATGTATGCTATGTTATGTACTAGGCCCGATGTATCATATGCTCTGAGTGTCACGAGCAGATACCAGTCGGATCCAGGAATGGATCATTGGGCGGCTGTCAAGACAATCCTTAAGTACTTAAGAAGAACTAAGGAAGTATTCCTAATATATGGAGAAGGAGATATGGTAATACGTGGGTATACGGATGCCAGTTTCCAGACAGATAAGGATGACTCCAAATCGCAGTCTGGATACGTATTTACTTTGAATAGAGGCGCAGTAAGTTGGAAAAGTTCCAAACAAGACACCGTAGTGGATTCTACCACGGAAGCGGAATATATTGCAGCTTCGGAAGCAGCAAAGGAAGCAGTCTGGATCAAGAAGTTCGTCTCCGAACTTGGCGTGGTTCCAACCATTGATGAAGCAGTGCCGGTTTACTGCGACAACAATGAAGCTATTGCACAAGCAAAAGGAACCACGGTCTCATCAGCGATCCAAACACGTGCTTCGCCGCTATCATCTGATCAGAGAGATTATAAGTAGGAATGACATACAAATTGAGAAAATTCCCACTGAAAGGAATTTAGCGGATCCTTTAACTAAGGCCTTGCCTCAAAGCAAGTTTGAGGGTCATGTTAGAGACTGTGGTATTGGATACCGTAGCGATTGACATTAGGCCAAGTGGGAGTTTGTTAGTGATATGAGAGAAGTGTCCTAAGGCAATCGCCTTATGATTGTAAACATTTATTTTAATAAATGATAATTCACTATTTGAGTATACATGTTTGTGTATTTGATTGGGATCTTAAACTCATCTACTGAATGTCCGCAATACAATTCACAGCATAAGAGAATTTGTCATGGGATCACAACTAGTGATTATCTCTACATGTGCAATTGTGAAGTATTGAAAATATCCCTAGTCAATGAATTGATAAAAACGGAAACTATCAATTCTGTTGAGACTAGCATGGGTTATTCTCTAATCAGCTGATTCTCACTGGCCGGTGACATTGGGATGTCCGGAGATAAACATGAATGCTAGTTAAGGGAATTAGTTCATTGGAGTGACTAGCTGTAAAACTTCATATGGTAATCTACATATAGATATGTTAATGAAGTTCTTACTGCAGCTTAAGTGCGATGTTCCTTTGACTTGCGGTGTTCAAGTCATCTTAGTCATGAAGACTTATACTTTGACATCTTAAGCAAGCGTCTCCAAGGAGGTGTGGGCCCAGGATGATTGGGTATAAGCCGAAGTGCCCGAAGATGTTTGAACAACCTACAAAGGATTCACCACTCCTTGCGAGGAGATGTATACCCAGGCCTATCGTCGGATTGTTACTCAAAACCTCTGGCCAGAGTATATCATGTTTAGAGTGCGAGTCTCTTAAATACATGAGAGTAATTAGAAATCCAAAGGACGAGAAAGACACTACTTGGGCTAGGTGTGACGTAGTCAGTCTAGTGGGGACTGACACAAACAGACCATGTCCTGAACCAAGTGGGTATAAGGTGGTGAAGGGAATGGGGCACAATTCATTAGAGCTGCTGAAGGGTTTCAGAATTACTTCTGAGGTCAAACCGTTGATCTTTCGATTAATTGGGGGTCATGATGTACTACTAGGTGCCACTTATGATCGTTCTATAATTAGTTGATTATAGACGGCCAACATAAATCGAAAGCCTATTTAGTCACATGCACTACGAGTAATCCGAGAGATTTAAAACGAGTTGAAAATTGGATTTTCCGATCAAGAGAAATAAGTCGAATCTGAGTTAATCAGAGGCGCAACGGAAACTTAAAATGGCTAAGTCTTTTGAAGGCTTAATGGGCGAATTAAATGAGTTTAATTCGCGATGGAATCGGCTTGGTTTGGCCGGCCAAAGAGGGTGTCCACCCTCTTGGTTTGGCCGGCCATTAAAAGGGGAATAAACCAATTTAATTGGTTTAATTAATAAAATAAATCTAGCGCGATTTGTTTTATAAATTATGGATAAATAAATTTGTATAAAGAAATTTATATAAATAAATTTATAAAAATTTATTTCTTTTTGGGAAATTAAAATAATCCGTGGAGTGGTTTATTTTAATTTTATAAAATCAATTATGAATTGATTTTTTCCATTAAAAGAAAAATTTATAAATTTCTTATAAAATTTATTCCATAATTAAAAAAGAGAATAATTTGTTTTATTATAAAGTTAGTTATAATAAAACAAGGCATAACGGAATTATTCATAAGAAAATTTATAAGATAAATTTCTTATGAAAATTAATTCCGTTAAAGAGGAGACATAGCAAGGGAGAGGTTACTATATAAAGGAACCAAAGGCTAGCCTTCAATTCCAATCAATTAAGTTGATTAAGAGTTAATCCTCTCCCTCTCTCTCTCTTATTCTCTTATTCTCTTCCTCCCTTTCCCCTTCTCAACCCTAGGGTCGGCGCCCCTTGAGGCAACTAGGGTCGGCGCCCCTTCATCCACCTAGGGCCGGCGCACTTCTTCCCTTAGGGTTGGTTGCCGTGAGCTATCAAGGAGAAGGAGAAGCCAAGACAAGAAGAAGAAGACGCGGATCACAACTCCTCTCTTCCCGGAATTTAGATTCCGTTTCTTGTTGGTGAGTTTCCATTCTTTTCTCTTGTTCTTCTAGTTGTGCCTTTAGAGAATCTAGTAGTTCTCGTTGGCACAAAACTCGTGACTTTGCGAAGTCATCCCGAAGAGAACTCGGCGTGGACGCGAATAGAGGCGAAGCTTCCAAGGGACGCTACGGTTGGATCTCGTCCCTTACTTCGAGTTACGCGAGGTACTTAGTAAATTAGTTTACTTTTCCGCAAAGTTTTAATTTATGATTATGTCCACACACCATAAGGTTGCATGCTAGATACGTGGTTAAAATAATTTAGGAAATTATTTTATGCTAATTCTTCTGCTGCACGTAAAAATTTAAAATTTTACGAACCCGTATCCTTGTCGACATGCACCCGGTCCCAACACCAGCAACTCAAATTTCTTAAAATAATTTGTAAAAATAATGGGAAAACGAATTCGAAATGAGCTTAGTTGGTGAGCTCAACTTCTTTTTAGGATTACAAATTAAGCAAATTAGGGATGAAAATTATGTCCATCAATCCAAATACGTTAAGGAGTTAATAAAGAAATTTAAAATGGATAACTCTAAAAGCATAAGTACCCCTATGACCACAAATATAAAAATAGATAGTGACCCTGATAGTAAACCTGTAGACCTTAAACTATATCGAAGTATGATTGGTAGTCTACTTTACCTTACAGCTAGCAGACTTGATATCCTTTTCGCTGTAGGAATGTGCGCTAGATACCTAACTTGTGCTAAGGAAAAACACTTAGCAACCCTAAAAAGAATACTTAGATACATCAAGGGCACCCTAAATATAGGAATTTGGTATCGTAGGACATTAACTTTTGACCTGTCAGGATACTCGGATTCTGACTATGCTGGTTGCAAACTAGATAGAAAGAGTACAAGTGTAGGCTGCCAACTTTTAGGAAACAGTCTAGTAAGTTGGTGCAGCAGAAAGCAACACTGCGTAGCTCTATCCACAACCGAAGCTGAGTATGTTGTCTTAGGAGAGTGTGTAGCACAACTCTTATGGATGATGCACACTCTTAAAGACTTCCAGCTTGACTACACCCAAACCCAAGTCTACATTGATAATATAAGTTCAATTAATCTAACTAAGAACCCAATCCAACACTTTAGAACTAAACACATAGAAGTCAAACACCACTTCGTAAGAGATCATGTAGCCAGGGGTGAGATAGTCCTTAAGCATGTAGACTCAAAATCTAACTTAGCTGATATCTTCACCAAACCCTTACCTGAGTCTGAGTTCAGCTCACTAAGAAGGCAGTTAGGGTTATGCTTGGTAGAATAGGACTGCTCTACTTATGTTTTTTTAATGATTTATTTCTTAACTTATTTTATTTGAAAAATCATTTTATTTTTTTTAAATGATTTTCCGACTTAGTTTTTTTCCAAAACTTACCCCCTTCAAAACTAGGGCTTTTTCGCAAATGGACTTAGCTTAGGTCCTAACCCTAGAATTGCATGCACCTATAGATCTAGAAACCAACAACTCACAAGCACCTTAGGGTACTTTTGATTGATAACCTAGACTGGGTTGAGATACTTAGGTCTATGCCTTGATTCAAGATGCTTTATGTAAGTGCATCTGTAGTAATTGGGGCAATAAATACCAATTAAACAGTAATCATGTTAAGTGTCAAGCTTAGAAAAATCTAACTTGATCAGATCACTTAACTTGACTAACCCTAGCGAAAGCAACTGTTTATAACAGTTAGTAAGTAGCTAATTGGGTTAGACAGGACCCGAAAGAGAAAATTTGAATTGATTTGGTCCAGTTTATACTTAGATTTGGGTCAGTACAGCACCTTACTATTACTCATTTTTATTTCTATATTTTTTTGATATATGGCAAAGGGGGAGAGATTGGAAAGGAGAGAAAAGAAGGTTTTAAAATTAAATTTTTCTTCAAACTAAAATTTGTTCTCAAAACTCCTTTTTCAAAAAGTAAAGTAATTCAAAATCAGTCTTGAAAATTTTCTAAGTGTTACAAAATTCAAAATTTTGCTTGAAGAATTTTTCTAAGTATTAAAACTGCTTGAAAATTTTCTAAGTGTTAAAAACTTCAAAATCAATTTAGAAAATTTTCTAAAGTGCAAAAACTAAGTGTTTTGGAAATTATGTTAAGTAATTGCTCTCGAAATTATTTTAAGTACTTAACTCAAAACATGATTTCAAAAATTATTCTAAGTACTTACTCTACATTTTTCGTTGGAAAATTTTCTAAGTGTAAATTTCAAAATTCTCCTGAAAATTTTCCATATACCCAACTCAAAATAGTTTGAAAATTTTTTCTAACTCAAAAATCCTTTCGTTTGAAAACTTTCTATGTATTGAAAACTTGAAAAACTTTTCACTTTTAGACTTAGAAACTTTTTCAAAAAACCCCACGAATTTTTGAAAAACTCAGAGGGAGATTTCTTCCAGGAGGAGGAAATTAAATTTGGTACTTTACCTATTTCTCTGTATGTTTAACTTAACTTTTTGAACCGGGTTGCCATAAATCAAAAAGGGGGAGATTGTTGGTGCATGCAGCACCTAAGTCAAACCTGGGTTTTGATAATGGCAAAGGGTTCAGAAGTTAAGATGTTATTGTTGTTTAACATGTTCACTGAGTGTGCAGGAAGAAGTCCTAGGTGCACTAGGCAAGAAGTCTTGGCAAAGGGCTGGGCAAAGAAGTCCTGGTCAAGGACTGGGCAAGAAGACCTGACCGGAAGTCGGGCAAAGAAGTCCTGGTCGAGGACTGGGCACGAAGTCCTGGCAAGGGGTCTAGGCACCGAAGTCCTGACTGGAAGTTGGGCACGAAGACCTGGTCAGGTGGATCGGGCAAAAGTCCAACCGGAGGAGCCGGTTGGCAAAAGGTAAACTCTCCTGAGAGGAGTAGGTGAGGACGCGTTCCCCGTCGAGGGAACAGTAGGCGTCGATTCGACCTAGGGTTCCATTTGGGAGACCCGAAGTCAGAACTAAGACAGCTACGGCTGTAAATATTGACTAACAATCTTGCTTTGTTTGTTTTGGAACTAACCTTGCTTGCAGGGACCGAAGGAGTGTGTTTCTACAGCTCAGAACACCCCAAAGGAAGGGGGTAGGAAGTTGGGCTAGGCGCCCGGGAGGTCCCGGGCACCCAAGGTCAAGTCCAAAATAGCAATGAAGCAAGAACGCTTCGAAATCACACTGGGCTAGGTGGCCGGGAGGTCCCGGGCGCCCAAGGTCAAAGCCAAAGAGGTAATCGAAGCAAAGCAGCCACGAAGTCAGCAGACCAAGTCAAGCTAGGCGCCCAGGAGGTCCTGGGCGCCCTAGTCAGCTCCAGAGACCGAGTCGAAGGGGATAAGTACTGACCGAGCTGTGGATTGAGTTTTCTGCAGATGAAGGCACGTGTCAGGCGCCCCCAGCGAATCAGGCGCCCCCAGGAGCACTATAAAAGGGGCTCGACCCCAAGGCTTCAAGAACAGAACTTTCTAACGCTCCAAAGCTTTTCGTTTAAGCGCTCCACTTCGGCAAACTCTGACTTCGAGATTCCAGCGCCGACGATGACCCTCTGCTCCGAAGTACGATCCACAACGGGCGTCGGTAACGAAAAGTGTAGTTCTTTTCATTTACTGCAATATTCTTGTAGTGAAATTTGTAAACCTTTCGCGCGATTATAGAATTGTCTAAAGTAAACGGTCAAGGACCGTGAGCCTTGGAGTAGGAGCCAACCACAACTCCGAACCAAGTAAAATACTTGTGTTTCTGTGTGATTGTTTTTTTTCCGCTGCATTTACTCTTTCCTTAATCCAAAGAAAAAGTTTTAACGATATTCACCCCCCCTCTATCGTTTATCTCGATCCAACAATAACCTCTCTTCTTCCTTTCCTTTGCACCGGCGCAAGGTTAGCCCTAGGAGAGAGAGAGGGCGAAGGAAAAAATGAGAGGGTTTTTGGGTTCTCTTGGGTGAATTGGATTAACCTTGTTTCATGACTCCAATGGGGTATTTATAGGGCTACGATAGGGACCATGAGGAGGAGTTGGTTCTTGGCCAGCTAATGGATCCAAATCCGATCCATTAATGGAGATCCATTCCACTAAAAGATCTCCATTGAACTTCCTCACCAACCCCCATATTTTCATATGGGCTCTACCTATTATGAGCACATCCATCTCCCCGTGTTTAAGATATCGAATGTCCGTCGATTAATTTAAATTATTGATAATTTTAATTAATCAACCTCTTGATCCTTGACTAGTACCACTCAACCTTTTCATCATGTTGGACCATAGCCTACTTGCAAGATTTAACATGATGAACCTTATGAGCTCATCAAGGGAGCATCATCATCCCGACTCGCCAGGACATAGATTCTGCCAATAATCAATGACACACCATGTACATAATATTATTTCTCAACTTACCGGGTCTATCGATTTAACAGAATAAATCTCACCTATTGGTAAATCAAAGAAATAATAATTAAATACACGTGCCCGTTATTATATCGAGATTTAGAGATTGTACTCCATAATAAAACCAAGGTCTAATTCAATTATAAAGTTAGTATAAATTGGATGACTTCTATTTTGGTCCTACTCAATGCACACAAGGCGCACTAGTGCAATTCTATGGTTAAGACAAACCACACTTAATTACACTATAAGCATCCCGATAGTTTGTCCAACTCCATCTCAGTTGTGAGCCTTTTACTTATACTATGCAAGGAACTGATAACATGATCTTCTGTGCGTCACCACACACCATGTTATCTACAATGCAAAGTATCAGACATTTTGTGCTTATACTAATATAAATATGTAACCTGTGATTCTGTGATTCTCTTTCAAAATGTAGATGTTCTTATACAAAAGTAAGACTTTTAGTATACATCCTAACACAGGGAACGTGGGTCGCCACGCGTCTAGATTGGGAGCTGAGCCGAGGGGTGCGTGGGAGCATGCCCACTTATAACTCGCTCAGAGGCGAGAGTTTGGACACTCGGTTGGTTAAACCCCAGGGAGCGTGGGTCGCCACGCGTCCGGACTGGGAGCCGAGCCGTGTGGTACGTGGGAGCATGCCTACTTATAACTCGCCCAGATGCGAGAGTCTGGACACTCGGTCGGTTAAACCCCAGGGAGCATGGGTCGCCACGCGTCCGGACTGGGAGCCTAGCCGAGGGGTGTGTGGGAGCATGCCTACTTGTAACTTGCTCAGAGGTGAGAGTCTGGACACTTGGTGGTTAAACCCCAGGGAGCATGGGTCGCCACTTGTCTAGACTGGGAGCCGAGCCGAGTGGTGTGTGGGAGCATGCCTACTTATAACTCGCTTAGAGGCGAGAGTCTGGTGCGCCTGCAAGTTGACTAAGAACCCCGTTCTTCCACTATCATTAGAGTTAGGAAGTACATTTGTCTCACAGACCCTCACTCTGCCTCTCAACAACGTTGGAGATGAATAGCGCTCCAATGTCGATCCAGCTTCTTTCCTTGCTCGTTCACCGGGTAGTATGCTCCGGAAGCCAGCTTGTGGATGACCTTGAAGGGCCCCCCCATTAAGGCTCTAGCTTGCTGACATCGCTGACCAGCTTTATCCTTTTCCATACAAGGTCGTTGATCTGGAACGCCCTCGGTAGCGCCCTTCAATTATACCTTTGCTTCATTTTTTGACGATATGCAAATATTCGAGCAGCTGCCTTCTCTCGGATTTCCTCGACCAAGTCCAACTCCAACCGTCTTCTTTTCGAGTTATCTTCATCATAGGCCTTCCATCGGTCAGATTCGCACCCGACCTCCACAGGGACTACAACCTCGCTTCCGTAGACCAACTGGAAGGGTGTGTGGCCCATAGTTTCTCTCGGTGTGGTCTATTGAGCCCATAGGACACTCGGCAGTTCGTTGCCCCAGGTGCCTCCTGCATGGTCTAACTTGGTTTTCAGGCCTCTTAGGATCTCACGATTGGCCACTTCTACTTAGCCATTGCTCTGCGGGTATGCTACGGAAGTGAAGGTCTGCTGAATACCATAGGCCGAGCACCATTCCTGTATTTTCCGACTCTAGAATTGTCTTTCGTTATCTGAGACGAGCTTGTGGGGAATCCCATACCAGTACAAGATATTCTGCCATAGAAACTTGATCACAGCCTACTCAGTGATATGTGCCAAGGCCTCGGCTTCTATCCACTTGAAGAAGTAGTCGACCACCACCAGCAAGAATCTTTTCTCGGCCACATCCGTCAGGAAAGGCTCCACTATGTCCATGCCCCATTGGTCAAACAGGCAGGAGACTACGGACACCTTCATCATTTCAATTGGTCTTTGAGGGAGATTATGGTGCTTTTGACAGGACAAACAGGTGAAGACGATTCGATCAGCGTCCTTCTGCAAGGTCGACCAATAATATCGGCGAGCTATGCTTTCCGGTCTACAACCCGGGCTCCCGCTTGACTCCCACATACCCCCATATGTATTTCCTTTAGCACATAGTAAACTTCTTCTTCACCCAGGCACTTGAGTAAAGGTCGGGCGAAGACTCTTTTGTATAGTGCATCTCCGACCAGGGAGTATTGGGTCACCCACTTCCTCAGGAGTCGGGCCTCTTCCTGGTCGGCCGAGAGGGTCCCACTCGTTAGGTAGGCGATGAGCGGTGCTCGCCAGTTCATCCCGAGCTCCAGCTCAGCCTGCTACTCTATATGCATCACCATCATTACCTGACCACTTGGCTGAGGAAGCACCCAAGACCCTACCGAGCTGGCCAACTTGGCTAACTCGTCTGCCCATAGATTGCTTTCTCTTGGGATCTTCTGTAGCTGGACCTCCTGGAATCCAGCTTTTAACTTCTCATAGGCATCCACAAAGGCTTGCAACTGCTCACTATTAACTTCGAACCAACCGACGAGCTGTTGAGTGGCTAACTGAGAGTTCGAGTATAGTATCACCCGAGTGGCACCTACGTGCTTGGCTGCTTGTAGTCCAGCTATTAGGGTTTCATACTCGGCTTCATTGTTTGTGGCCTAGTATTCCAGTCGGACTGATAAATGCAATTGTTCTCCCTTCGGCGAAACCATTAGGATGCCAACCCCACTACCCTGCCAAGCTGACCAGCCATCCACATAGACTTGCCAGGTTTCTTCGACTTCTTCCGAGTGCAACTCACTCAGGAAATTAGCTAACGCTTGCTCTTTAGTCGCCGGCCGAGCGTGATATTGGATGTCATATTCACTTAACTCGGTTGTCCATTTGATCAGCCGTCCTGATGCCTCTGGATTCAAATCTACTCATCCCATGTTACTGTTGGTCAGGACCATGATCGGGTGTGCCAGAAAATAGAGCGGGAGCCTTCGAGCAACTAACAACAGTATATACGCTAACTTTTCGAGTGTCGTATATCAGCACTCGGCGCCCTTCAATAAATGAGCGAAGAAGTACACGGGTTGCTGCTCGGCCCCCTCCTGCCTAACCAGCACCATACTGACCGACTCAGTCGAGGTAGCCAAATACACAGACAACACCTCTCCGACCTCAGGCTTGGCCAACTCCGACAACTCGACCAGATACATCTTTAATTCTTCGAATGCCTTGTCACAGTCGGCGTCCCATTGGAACTTGGTGGCTCGACGGAGGGTCTTGAAGAAGGGTAACCCTCGCTCAGCAGATCGGGAGATGAAGTGGGATAATGCTGTGATCCGCTCAGTGAACCTCTACGCTTCTTGGAGATTTTCTGGTGGGGGCATGTCAAGCGGGGCTTTGACCTTGCTCAGGTTAGCCTCGATGTCCCTCTCGGTGACTATGTACCTGAGGAATTTTCCACTCTGAGCTCCAAAAAGACTCTTGGCCGGGTTTAGTTTGAGCCCATACCTGCGCAAGGTCTGACAGGTTTCCTGCACGTTCGCTACCAGGTCCGTCGCTCGACATGACTTGATCAATATGTCTTCAACATATACTTCGATGTTTTGGCCGATCTGCGCCCGGAAGACCTTGTTCATCATTCACTGGTAAGTGGCTCCAGCATTCTTCAACCTGAACGACATAATCGTGTAGCAATACATGCTGTCGACCGTGATGAAGCTAACTTTCTCTTGATCTTCGACTGCCAGGGGCACCTAGTGATACCCTTGGTAAGTGTCCAACATGTAGATGAGCTCACTTCCAGCTGTTGAGTTGACCATTTGGTCGATCCGGGGTAGAGGGTAGCAGTCCTTTGGGCTGGCTCGGTTGAGGTCACGGAAGTCAATGCACACTCTCCACTTATTGCCGGGCTTGGCTACCAGGACTACGTTGGCTAGCTACACCGGGAATTGATGTTCTTGGATGTGCCCGACCTCCAGTAATTTCTTAATTTCAGCTCAGATCACTTTATTTTATTTCGTGCTGAAGTCTCGCTTCCTCTGCTTGACTGGCCGAGCATTAGGGTACACGTGAAGGTGGTGCTCAGCCACCTCTGGCCGAACGCCCTGCAGTTCTTTTACCGACCAGGCGAACACGTCCTGGTTCCTAGCCAGGCATTCTAATAGTGGCTCTCTCAGCTCACTCGGCAAGCCAACCGCTATCTTGACCCAGGTTTTCTCCCGATCGGGGAGCAGTTGTACCTCCTCCTTGTCTTCATGCAGCTCGACCTAAGGGGAGGACTTCACCATATTACAGCTAGTGTATGTGCACTGGGTCTTCTGACTCTCCGTCCGAACATCATCCACGTAGCATCGGCAGGACACACTATGATCTCCTCTGACCTCTCCGACCTTGTCGCCGACCGAGAACTTGATCTTGAGGTAGAAAGTCGAGGTGACTGCCCGAAACTCGTTGAGGGCCGGTCGACCCATGATCGCGTTGTAGGCTGAGAGAGCATCCACTATCAAGAATATAGACCATCTGGTTCTCTTCAGTGGCTCCTCGCCTAAGGACATGGCCAGCCAAATCTGCCCCATCGACTTCACCTGGTTCCCCGTGATCTGAACAGTGGGGTGGCCACCACTCTAGCCGGGATGGCTCGATCTGCAGCTGGTCGAAGGCCATCTTGTAGAGTATGTTGACCGAGCTGCCCGTATCCACGATGGTTCGGTGGACCTGGTAGTTGGCTATCACGACCGTGATGACAAGGGTGTCATCGTGCGTGACCTCGAGTCCTTGTAGATCTTGCGGGCCGAAGCTGATCTAGGGCCCATGCGCTTGAGTGGCGCTGGTGCTGACCTGGTGAATTTCCAGTCGGCGCACTTGAGCCTTCCGGGCTCGGTTGGAATCTCCCCTGGTTGGTTCGCTCGAGATCACGTGTACTCCTCCTCGGGCTGTGTTCTGCTAGTTGACCTGCTCCTCATCCATTTCCTCGACCTCGGCTTGGTCCTTTAATGGGAACAGATTACGAGCCGTGAGGGGATTCCGTTTGGGTTCCTCGGCTGCTGGGATGATAGCCAGCCCTCCCAGGCTCGAGCCACGCCCAGGAGATGCTTGGCGCCCCCATCCTCAGGACCTCTCCCGTCCTGTCAGCACTCTTCAGTGTTGTGGGTGTGGCTCTGGTGAAACGCGCAGTAGGGTTTCCAGTGGGCCGGCAGGCACCCTTGGGCCACCTGTTGCACATGCCTACGCTCCATTCTTGCTCGATCGACTGCTCCTCTTGGGCTGCGGATGGGCCCGCCCGGGGATCAGTTGTTTGGAGCGGGGTTCGGAGTCGCCGCGTTGACTAACTCCTTTTTCCGGGCGGCTTGTGCTTCCTCTACATTGATATACTTAACAACCTTCCCGAACAGGCTATCAATATCCTTGGCGGCATCCAGATCAGCGAGCGGAAGAAGTCTTCCTCCTATATCCCTTGTGAGAAGGCACTGATCAATACCTCGGGTGTGGCAGATGGCACGTTTAGTGTCACTCCATTAAATCTCTTAATGTAGGTCCGGAGGGATTCCTTCGGGCCCTTCTTCAGGGCGAACAGATTGAGGCTCATCTTGTGGTGCCTCCGACTACTAGCGAAGTGTTGGAGGAATATCCTCCTAAGCTCCTCAAAGCTTGACTAAGACCCGTTGGTGAGCCAGTCGAACCATCGCTGAGCGGGTCCCGAGAGCGTCGTCAGGAAAGCTCTGCACTTCACGCCCTCGGGGTATTGGTGCAGCAGGGCCGCACTTTCAAACTTCATGAGGTGCTTCTCAGGGTCGGTTGTCCCGGCATACTCCAGGATGGTGAAGAACTGGAGATGTTTGGGCACTGGGTCTTCGAGGATTTGCGGGGAGAAAGGGCAGCACACCGGGATGACCGGGAGCAGGTCGGCCGGTGCCTTTCCTTTATTTCGGGCATGGTTTGTGCGTTTGGCTGGAAGCGGATGCCTCTGCGGGAAGCGAATGAGCCTCATCGTCTCGGGCTCAGAAAAAGGCGGTAGGGAATGGAACCAAGCCTCCTTCTGGGCAGGCGACGTTCCCCTGACCTCTTGAGTGGCCCGGTGCCGAAGGCTTAGGGAATAGAGTCGCCAGGTTACCAGCCTGCAACGACCTCTGAGGGGTCTTCTGAGCTCGGGCGGCCATCAGGAGCTCGTATTCTTCAACAGTGAGGGTCACTATCACTCGGTTGGGGTCTTCCATCGTGCACTCGCGATCAGGCAGAAAGTCCCTCCTTCTAGCACCAAATATGATCCTGTCGCAGAGTGAGGTGAGCTTCCAAGAGCAAAGCTGGCCCGAGCGTTGCCGACGTTGGCTCCGATATGCAAGAAAATGACCGTTAGCAAACCCGCCGAGAAGTGTCCCCGGCAAGGCCCTTCGACGGTCAAGTCAGTTTCCGATGGATAAGTAGAAAGCAATAGAACAGTGTCAAAAACACTATCGCGCGCGTACCTGCGAAGCGGAGAGCAGAGACGCTTATATAGCTGAGGGAGCTGACATCTTCTACCCGACCTGCTACCTTTTGTCGTATACAAGGACAGGGTAAGGTGTAATGACAGGGTAAGGTGTCGCATACTGTAATAAGGCAAGCGGCGTTGTCAGCCCGCTGGCGGGCGCAGTTCGGCGCCACTTGGTCTGATATAAGCATAGGTGGTTGTAGTACGGAGTACGAGGGTATGGCAGGAGGATCATCGTGTCAGCGAGATACTTTCAATTCGAGCACAAACGGTGTTAGGCCTGCTCCGACTATGTACCGTCCCTGTTAATGTTGTGTTAGAAGGTAGGTGTTCCTGAGGGTTGCGACAATTCTCGCATGGGGACGTCGATCGGCGGCGCAGAGCGGACTCCGGCCCTACGACCATTATGACTGAGTCATGGGGTGCTCGGAATCGATCCACCCGACCTAGCTCAGGGTCGGGTGGTTGGGGGTTCGGGAATTCCCCGGCTCGAGAACTCCTCGTGTTGGACATTCTTCGGCTCGTCAATTGGGCCTTCATTAACGCCATGTGTAACCGGGTCAGGGTCGGCCTCTTGATGTCGTTGAGTAGGCCGGACTGGGTTGGGCTATATCGGCCCGACTGCTCACACGAGTCACTCGGTTTATCTGGACTCCAGGGATCCCGGTCCCAACCCCATCTTGACATGGTGTCAGATTGACTGATCGAGCTACATGTGAGTTAAGCCGGGATCAATATCACTTGACTTGCACGTCGGAGAGCAAACATGAAAGAGTAAGGTGATTCTGACGAGGTCCGTTTAATTTAATGCTTAAGTAATTTAAAGGAGTATTGTACAATAGAAAACTATGAAAAGCTAAAGAGATTAGCCTTGTCTAGTGAAAGTAAGTCAAATATACTTTCGCATACCAATATACCAATATTTATAGGTATACATTGTGAGAAATCGTATAGAAATTTTGATAATAATTTTTGAGAAATTATGGATTGATCAATCATTCAATCATTAATTAATTGAAACCATCATAATTAATCACAGTCGCCGAGGTCATTAAACCCAGCGTAATATACCATTAATTCTAACTACCTCCGCTAATTTAATCATGTAATTATTATTGACATCCTAGGACATAACCAAGTTAGTCATCATATATTTGTAGAAATGAATAAAGATCGATTTTTGAATAAGTCGGAAAAATACTCTCCCATGTATGAACCTCTTCGATTTTCTAATTTATTTCTCCGTAAATGATTATGAAACCGACGTGTGAGTGCCCCAAATCAACGTATGACGTTGTATGACGTTGTAGAAATGTAACTATTATTGACCATTAATTTTAGAAATAATGGCCGGTCACAAATAGATGTATCCCACAATTGAGTTTGGAGTGACCGAGAAGTTGAGCTTAAAGTGAAGAGCTTGGAGAAATGAGCTCAGAATTGACTCAGGGAATTAAGTTCATAGTGGAGAGTTTAGAGGATTGAGCTCGGAGTAGCTATACTAGTATCAAAGCTATGATCAAAAACTTTATTTCTCTTGGATCTTGATTCAATGTGGATTTTTTTTTGTTATTTCTCTTGGATCTTGATTCAATGGTGGATTTTATTAGAGCACTCTCAAGAAGTTATGTCTTAAATCACAAGACTTATGGAGTGCTATAGAAGAAGGTGTATCAAAGGAGGAACACAACAAAAAAAATAGTATTTGTGACGGATAAATTCCTTCGTTATTTCGTCGCTAAACGATAATAGCGACGGAAAAAACGTCGTCGACTGCTGCACCGTTGTAGTCGAGGATAGCGACGGAACATTCCTATCCGTCGCTATTAGCAATGGATTTTAAACGGATAATCCGTCTCTATTTGCGACGGATAAATAAACCTCCGTTACAAAATAATGGAAAAAGGTGACCGTCTACGGTCTAATAGTGACAGAATCAAAAAGTTTCGTCGCTATTTTATCATAATTAGCGACGGATAGTTACGATATCCGTCACTAATATCGACGGAATAGTCAATATTCGGTCGCTATTAGATAGGTGGAGGATTAGGGTTTCCAATGATATTGACGAAAAGTCAAATATCCATCGCTATTAGCGACGGATATCGTAACTATCCGTCACAAATTGCGACAAATATCGAAATTATCCGTCGCTATTAGCGACGGAATATTGACTATTCCGTCGCTAATTACAACAGATTTAGAAAATATCCGTCACTAAAATCAGTAAATTCCCAGCAGCCTATCCTCAATTTTTCGCTTGCCATATTTACATTCAATGCATACATATATATTCAAATAACAACACAACACTTATCCAAATAAAACACATACAAAACAATAGTGAATACATATCCAAACACATACAAAACAATAGTAAATACATATCCAAACACATGTATCAAATACATATCCAAATTCCATATCAAAACACATATCATATTCATATCCAAACACATGTATCAAATTCACATCCAAAAAGCTGGATTAAGACAAATTAGTGACAAACAAAGTAAAGTCATATCCATATCCAAAAAATAGTAGTGAATACATACATGAACATAAAGTGTAGTAGAAGATAGACACATCAAACTGGATCAAAAGGAATAATATTCATGCATAAAAGAAGAGAAACAATATAAATAAAAGTGAAATACAATGATAAAACAATATTAGTGAAAACATAATTAGTTATCGTAATTGATAAAGAAAATGTAAATAACATTTAATGATATGTAAAATATCCAATATACAAATCTTTCAACCAAATCAATGTCTGAATTCAACTCTGAAAATGTAGAATTTGTAAATTAAAATTAAAAAATAAGAATTAATATTTAGTGATGCATATAATAACAAACCAGATAGTATAATAATTTGATTTTGTAAATGTAGAGAAAAAATATAACATATCATAAAAATATCTCTACTCATCTGGGGTATCATCAGGATCCTGCATCTCCTGAGACTCAAAATGAGGAGGGGCGAACATCTATGACATTGGCAATAGGGTTGTTGCAAAAGTTTGCATGTGACGCACTAACGTCTCAGTGTGTACCTGGCAAGCCCGCATTTCCCTCAGCTCTGCATCCTTCTTAGCCCACATCGTCTTCATTGTTATGAGTCGAGTCCGCAGAGCATCATTCTCCTCCTGCAATTGACGAACCTCACTAGAGGAGGAGGAACATGGACGTCCCCTAACCCTTGGAGCTCTCATCTAATCATATGTGATTTTTGCTTGAGAGCCCAGGCCGTATAGGGTGATCTTCCTCCTTCCACCGACGACATCATAATAAATGTCATTCACCTGGTCGGTGGGAAGAGGTTGTGAACCCTCCTCCTCTACAGCAGGCTGAGACGCCTCTGCAACTCTAGTAGTCATTGCTTCTTGTGAAATAAGAATTAAATTAATCATTATAAAATGTCAAAACAAATATACTAAAGTTAATATACTTACATTGATTGTTAAGGAGCGTTGATCGATAAATGAGCCATCTTTTTTCATATGGGTTTTGCTGAATACCCCCCATCTAGTGGGAGGTCTATGCATCTCAACAACATGTATACAGAAAATACAGTGTTTAGATATTTCAAAAAAACATAATAAATATTTATTATAACCTAAATAAAAACTTACCAAGTCAGTGACATGCTGGACAATCGAACGGGATCCAGCAGTGTGTTTCGTAGATCCGGTGCTCGGGCCAGCAAGCTCCAAGTTGCGATTGGAACGAGCAATTGCAGCATTATCTTTCCAATGTTGAGCATCCTAGACTTTGTTGGGACCGGGTGCATGTCGACAAGGATACGGGTTCGTAAAACTTTAAATTTTTACGTGCAACAGAAGAATTAGCATAATAATTTCTCAAATTATTTAACCACGTATCTAGCATGCTACCTTATGATGTGTGGACATGATCATAAATTAAAAACTTTTGCGAAAAGATAAACTAGTTTACTTTGTACCTCGCGTAACTCGAAGAAAAGGGACGAGATCCAACCGTAGCGTCCCTTGGAAGCTCCGCCTCTATTCGCGTCCACGCCGAGTTCTCTTCGGGATGACTTCGCAAAGTCACGAGTTTTGTGCCGACGAGAACTACTAGATTCTCGGAAGGCACAACTAGAACAACAAGAGAAAAGAATGGAAACTAACCAAAAGGAAACGGAATCTAAATTCCGGGAAGGAGGGAGATGCGATCCGCTTCTTCTTCTTCTTGGTTGGCTTCTCCTTGGTGTTGTTGGCTCACGGCAACCACTTGGAGAAGATGGAGTGCCGGCCCTAGGGTTTGCAAAGGGGCGCCGGCCCTAAGATGACAAAGGGGCGCCGGCCCTAGGAGGGAAGGAGAGGAGAGGAAGAAAAAGGGAGCAACTAATCTCTTGATTAATTGATTAGGAATTCAAGGCTTGCCTTTGGTTCCTTATATAGTTGCTTCTCCCTTGCCAAGTCTCTCTCTTAACGGAATTAACGGAATTAATTTTCATAAGAAATTTATCTTATAATCTTTCTTATGAATAATTCCGTTATGCCTAGTTTTATTATAACTAACTTTATAATAAAACAAATACTTCTCTCCTTTAATTATGGAATAAATTTTATAAGAAATTTATAAACTTTCTTATTATGAAAAAATTAATTCATAATTGATTTTATAAAATTAAAATAAACCATTCCATCGATCATTTTAATTTCCATAAAAAGAATAAATTTCTATAAATTTATTTATATAAATTTCTTTATACAAATTTATTTATCCATAATTTATAAAACAAATCGCGCTAGATTTATTTTATTAATTAAACTAAATAAATTGGTTTCTTCCCCTTGTTGTGGCCGGCCAAACCAAAGGGGGTTAACACCCTCTTTGGCCGGCCAAACCGAGCCGAACCGATCGCAAATTAAACTCATTTAATTCGCCCAATAAGCCTTCAAAAGACTTAGCCATTTTAAGTTTCCGTTGCGCCTCTGATTAACTCAGATTCGACTTATTTCTCTTGATTGGAAAATCCAATTTTCAACTCGTTTTAAATCCCTCGGATTACTCATAGTGCATGTGACTAAATAGGCTTTCGATTTATGTTGGCCGTCTATAATTAACCAATTATAGAACGGTCATGAGTGACACCTAGTAATACATCATGACCCCCAATTAATCGAAAGATCAACGGTTTGACCTCAGAAGTAATTCTGAAACCCTTCAGCAGCTCTAATGAATCATGCCTCATTCCCTTCACCATCTTATACCCACTTGGTTCAGGACACGGTCTATTTGTGTCAGCCCCCACTAGGCTGACTACGTCACACCTAGCCCAAGTAATGTCTTTCTCGTCCTTTGGATTTCTAATTACTCTCATGTATTTAAGAGACTCGCACTCTAAACATGATATGCTCTGGCCAGAGGCTTTGAGTAACAATCCGACGACAGGCCTGGGTATACATCTCCTCACAAGGAGTGGTGAATCCTTTGTAGGCTGTTCAAACATCTTCGGGCACTTCGACTTATACCCAATCATCCTGGGTCCACACCTCCTTGGAGATGCTTGCTTAAGATGTTAAAGTATAAGTCTCCATGACCAAGATGACTTGAACACCGCAAGTCAAAGGAACATCGCACTTAAGCTGCAGTAATAACTTCAGTGACATATCTTTATAGATTACCATATGAAGTTTTACAGCTAGTCACTCCAATGAACTAGTTCCCTTAACTAGCATCCATGTTTATCTCCGGACATCCCAATGTCACCAGCCAGTGAGAATCAGCTGATTAGAGAATAACCCATGCTAGTCTCAACAGAATTGATAGTATCCGTATTTATCAATTCATCGACTAGTCGCACATTTAGAGATAATCACTAGTTGTGATCCCATCACAAATTCTCTTATGCTGTGAATTGTATTGCGGATATTCAGTAGATGAGTTTAAGATCCCAATCAAATACACAAACATGTATACCTCAAATAGTGAATTATCATTTATTAAAATGAATGTTTACAATCATAAGGCGATTGCCTTAGGACACTTCTCTCATATCATTAACAAACTCCCACTTGGCCTAATGCCAATCGCTATGGTATCCAATACCACAGGCTCTAACATAACCCTCAAACTTGTTTTGAGGCAAGGCCTTAGTTAAAGGATCCGCTAAATTCCTTTCAGTGGGGATTTTCTCAATTTATATATCATTCCTACTTATAATCTCTCTGATCAGATGATAGCGGCGAAGCACGTGTTTGGATCGCTGATGAGACCTTGGTTCCTTTGCTTGTGCAATAGCTCCATTGTTGTCGCAATAAAGCGGTATTGCTTCATCAATGGTTGGAACCTCACCAAGTTTTGAGACAAACTTCTTGATTCAGACTGCTTCCGTGGTAGAATCCGCTACGGTGTTTTATTTGGAACTCTTCCAACTTATTGCGCCTCCATTCAAAGTAAATACGTATCCACGTACACCCACGTATTACCATATCTCCTTCTCCATATATTAGGAACACATCCTTAGTTCTTCTTAAGTACTTAAGGATTGTCTTGACAGCCGCCCGATGATCTATTCCTGGATCAGATTGGTATCTGCTCGTGACGCTCAGAGCATACGATACATCGGCCTTGTACAAAACATAGCATACATGATAGATCCTATCGCGGATGCATAGGGAATCTTATTCATGCAAATCCTCTCGTCTTCTGTGCGCGGACACATAGACTTTGAAAGGTTGATCCCATGCCTGATGGGAACGTAACCTTTCTTGGATTCCGACATGCTAAACCCTTTTAGCACTCGGTCTATATATGTAGACTGCGAAAGACCAAGCAACCGTTTTGATCTATCTCTATAGATTCTAATCCCAAGGATATAGGTTGCTTCTCCCAGGCCTTTCATGGAGAAAGTATTGGACAACCAAATTTCAACTGTCTGTAAAACTGATATATCGTTTCCTATAAGTAATATGTCATCGACATATAATACTAGGAATACGACTGCACTCCCACTAACCTTCTTGTACACACAAGGTTTGTCAGGATTTTGTGAGAAATCAAACTCTTTGATTGTCTCATCAAAACGGATGTTCCAGCTCCTAGATGCTTGCTTCAGTCCATATATGGATCGTGGAAGCTTGCATACTTTGGTTTTATCAACCGATGTGAAACCTTTAGGTTGTATCATGTATACATCCTCAAGCAGGTTTCCATTAAGGAAAGCTATTTTCACATCCATTTGCCATATCTCATAATCATAATGAGCTGCTATGGCCAGGAGCATCCGAATGGATTTAAGCATAATTACCTTCCATGTCGGTTTTCTTCTTGAAATCCCACTTGTACCCTATGGGCATAATCCCTTCAGGTGGGTTAACCAAGTCCCAGACCTGATTTCGTACATGGAATCCATTTCCGACTTCATGGCTTCAAGTCATTTGTCCCTTTCTGAACATTTCAGAACATCTTCATAACTGATAGGTTTGTCATCGCTTATGAGTAACACGTCATTCGATTCGCTTATGAGAAATCCGTATCTCTCTGGAATATTGCGTGTCCTATCAGATCTACGAAGAGGTGGTGTTGTTTTAGGTTCAACTGATAGCTCATCATTATGAGGTATTGGTTGTGGGTCTAGACTAGGTGTCTCTCTAATGTCTATTGGAGTTTCTTGAACTTCATCAAGTTCAATGCCACTCCCACTGTTTTCTTGTAAAAGAAATTCTTTTTCTAGAAATACAACATGCCTTGAAACAAACACCTTTTGTTCCAAGGGATGATAGAATTGGTAACCCTTCGTTTCCTTAGGGTATCCAATAAATAGACATTTATCAGACTTAGCATCCAATTTGTCTGATACAGTCCGCTTCACATAAGCGGGACAACCCCATATCTTAAGGTGAGTTAAGTGAGGTTTCTTACTATTCCATATCTCATACGGAGTAGTAGAGACTACCTTGGTCGGGACTCTGTTTAGCAAGTAAACAGCTGTCTTAAGTGCATAGCCCCAAAAGGATTTTGGAAGAATTGCATGATTCATCATCGACCTAACCATGTCCATCAAGGTTCGGTTGCGCCTCTCAGATACACCATTATGCTGTGGTGTATACGGCGGAGTCCATTGGGACAATATCCCATTGTCCCGGAGATAATCTTGAAACTCTTGACTTAAGTATTTACCACCCCGATCGGATCGAAGTATCTTAATACTTTTGCCAAGTTATTTTTCTACTTCATTTCTGAACTCTTTGAATTTCTCAAAGGCTTCAGATTTGTGTTTCATCAAGCACACATACCCGAATCGTGAGTGATCATCGATAAAGGTGATGAAGTAGCTATAGCCTCCTTGTGCAAGAGTTGACATTGGTCCACATACATCGGTATGTATTAGACCAAGCAATTCTCCCACTGGATTACCTTTTCCGGAAAAGGGTAATTTGGTCATCTTGCCTTTTAAGCATGATTCGCATGTATTAAATGAACCGGGTTCAAATGATTCCAGAATTCCACATCGGTGTAATTCGGTCATTCGTTTCTTACTTATATGGCCAAGACGGCAATGCCAAGTGTAGGAGTCTATTCGATTATCTATTCTAGCACGTTTATTGCTAACTTCGATATTGAAAACGTCACTGGATAAATCTAACGTGTAGATGTCATTGCACAAAGTTTCATTCCCATAAAGAACGCCATTTAAAGTTATGTAACAACAATTGTTACTAAAAGTTAAATGATAACCTTTTTCATTCAAACATGAAATAGATACAATGTTCTTTATTAACGAAGGAACGAAATAACAATTATCCAATTCTAAGACACGTCCAGTGGGGAGCTTTAGCAAATATGTTCCGATGGCAACAGCAGCAATCTTTGCTCCATTCCCAACTCACAAATCTGCTTCTCCTTTGACGAGTCTTCTTCTATTCCTTAGCCCCTGATGTCATTACATATATGTGAGCTACACCCAGTATCAAGTACCCAGGTATTTGAGGAAATAGAGTGACATTCAATAACGAAGATACCTAAAGAGGATGGAGCATCGGATGCCTTCTTCTTCAAGGACTCAAGATAAACCTTGCAGTTTCTTCGCCAGTGACCCTCCTTGCCACAATGATGGCAAGTTCCTTTTGGTTTCTTTTCAGTCTTCTTGGCCTTTTTCTTCTTCCCTTTGTTCTGTTCCTTGGCCTTCCTCTTAGAACCTTTCTTCGAGGAACCAACTAACAGTACCGCCTTTTGATCCAGCTTTACTGAAGGCTCTACAGTCTTCAGCAGGTTGAGCAGCTCAGGAATGGTGGTCTCTAGTTTGTTCATCCGATAGTTCATCACAAATTGTGAATAACTCTTGGGCAAACAACTCAGAATTAAGTCAATACTTAGTTCATGATCCATTGCAAAATCGAGTGCGCTCAGTCGCTCAATGTACCCCAACATCTTTAACACAAACTGCGTGGCAGAAGTGCCTTCCTGCATCTTAGTGGTGAAGAGGAGTCTGGAGACTTCGAACCTTTCGGATCTCGCCTGCTCTTCAAACAACTCATGAAGATGGAAGATGATGGTATAAGCATCCATATGCTCATGCTGCTTTTGCAGCTCAGGTACCATAGAGGCTAGCATGATGCAACTCGCAAGTTCAGAATCGGTCACATGTTTCTGATAGGCCAACAATTGGTCTGGAGTTGCATTCTCTGGAGGATGGGTGGGAAGTTGATCTTCAAGGACATAAGCAAGCTTCTCTGCCTTAAGGACTATCCTTAGGTTTCGAAGTCAGTCCATGTAGTTCGGCCCAGTCAGTTTATTGGTGTCCAAAATGGAACGCAAGTTTAGAGAAGACATGATCGAGTGATTATCCTAGAAATACAAATTGAGTTTATGTGAGAAGAATGATTAAAGAATGTATCAACATACATAAATAAAATCCTATTTATTTTTCAAATTGAATAACCCTTTTTATCAATTTGGGAGATCGTAGGAACATCTCCAAATAGGTTGATATCCAACCATAGATAAGAACAACCATGACTGTGGCCATCAAGTTTTTCTTAGCTATGAAGGTAGGTAATTATACCGATTACATATCACATATATGTAACTATCACATTATGCTATCAACTAATTGAATGTTTGTATAAATCATTGGGTTGTTAACTCATTAACAAGTATGCATCATATACATAGCACCCAATTGCACCTCTCTTTACATCGACCTTGGCTGTGGCACAACAAATCGATGTTCCAAGCTTAAGGTTGACCCATTAATCAAGAAATAGTTTTAATATGGTTGGAGCTCATTCAACCGTTTAGTCAGGATTGGATGTGTCCAACAACCAAAACTAAGGATTGACCTCTGACTCCAACTACATTATTCATAAACTAATTCCATGGTTTGAACATGTTGAGGTTCAAGCTGGGCATGGATGTGTCCATCAACCCAAACGAGAAACAAAACTCCGATTCTAACCATATTAATGGAAGGTGTTAGCCTTAATATTTTGTAAGGGGTTTTGGGTCTCATCTTTTCTAAGCACATTCATGACATATGATTATGTCATGACTAACGATTTCCTTAGTAAAGTATGTATGTGACTTAATTTATCAAGTCTCATGAATTGAATTAGGAACCGGATTTCCTCATTTTAATTTCATACTTTAATTGTTTTGGGAAACAATTTCCTAAATTATCATAATCAATTTCGGAAATAATATGTTTAAGTCTTTGATTTCTCTAAATCAAATCTTATTAAATTAAGAGGCAATTCCCTTAATTCAACGACATATTATTTTCATGAAAATCTCATTTAAGAAAACTCTATAGGAAACCATTTCCTAATTAATTTTGGAGACAACAATATGTAAGAGCTTCACCTCTTAAATCATATTTTATTCATGGATTTAATTAATTACAACAAATCGTTTTCTAAGGGTGGCTCCCCGAGGCTCAGATACCCAAAGAAAAATAATTTGTTATAAATCCAATTGGACGGCTCCTCGAGGCTCAATCCAAATCAAACATGACAATTTCAATTAAAAATTGGGAAATTAAATTACAATAACTAGCTTTAAATTGGACGGCTCCCCGAGGCTCAATCCAAAATAAAGAATTTTGTTGTCAATTTAAAGACCAATTCAAATTTAATTATCAATTAACTGTCCATGAATTTGTCTAGACTTTCTTAAAAGAAAGTGCCCAAAATTGCGAGATTTCATAAATTGGTTTTCAGAATAATTGTAAGTTTCTGTTACAAAGAAAACTTACATATTTCCAAAATTAGAAAATTTCTAAAATTAGAAAAATTTCCAAAATTGGAAAGTTTCCAAAGATGGGAAGTTTTCACAATTATTATAAAATTTCAGAAACTAGAAAATTTCAAAAGTTTGTGAAATTTCATGAGGATTTCCAAATTTTGAAATTCCTAAATCTAAAATTTATCATAATTGGAAAGTTTCCATAATTGAAAAATTTTCCAAAATTGAGATCATGACAAAGTGTTCCGCAAAACAATTATATGATTATGTCGAACACTAACCGGCTCTGATACCACTGTTGGGACCGGGTGCATGTCGACAAGGATACGGGTTCGTAAAACTTTAAATTTTTACGTGCAGCGGAAGAATTAGCATAATAATTTCTCAAATTATTTAACCACGTATCTAGCATGCTACCTTATGATGTGTGGACATGATCATAAATTAAAAACTTTTGCGGAAAGGTAAACTAGTTTACTTTGTATCTCGCGTAACTCGAAGAAAAGGGACGAGATCCAACCGTAGCGTCCCTTGGAAGCTCCGCCTCTATTCGCGTCCACGCCGAGTTCTCTTCGGGATGACTTCGCAAAGTCACGAGTTTTGTGCCGACGAGAACTACTAGATTCTCGGAAGGCACAACTAGAACAACAAGAGAAAAGAATGGAAACTAACTAAAAGGAAACGGAATCTAAATTCCGGGAAGGAGGGAGATGCAATCCACTTCTTCTTCTTCTTGGTTGGCTTCTCCTTGGTGTTGTTGGCTCACGGCAACCACTTGGAGAAGATGGAGTGCCGGCCCTAGGGTTTGCAAAGGGGCTCCGGCCCTAAGATGACAAAGGGGCGCCGGCCCTAGGAGGGAAGGAGAGGAGAGGAAGAAAAAGGGAGCAACTAATCTCTTGATTAATTGATTAGGAATTCAAGGCTTGCCTTTGGTTCCTTATATAGTTGCTTCTCCCTTGCCAAGTCTCTCTCTTAACGGAATTAACGGAATTAATTTTCATAAGAAATTTATCTTATAATCTTTCTTATGAATAATTTCATTATGCCTAGTTTTATTATAACTAACTTTATAATAAAACAAATACTTCTCTCCTTTAATTATGGAATAAATTTTATAAGAAATTTATAAACTTTCTTATTATGAAAAAATTAATTCATAATTGATTTTATAAAATTAAAATAAACCATTCCATGGATCATTTTAATTTCCATAAAAAGAATAAATTTCTATAAATTTATTTATATAAATTTCTTTATACAAATTTATTTATCCATAATTTATAAAACAAATCGCGCTAGATTTATTTTATTAATTAAACCAAATAAATTGGTTTCTTCCCCTTGTTGTGGCCGGCCAAACCAAAGGGGGTTAACACCCTCTTTGGCCGGCCAAACCGAGCCGAACCGATCGCGAATTAAACTCATTTAATTCGCCCAATAAGCCTTCAAAAGACTTAGCCATTTTAAGTTTCCGTTGCGCCTCTGATTAACTCAGATTCGACTTATTTCTCTTGATTGGAAAATCCAATTTTCAACTCGTTTTAAATCAAACATAAATTAGTATCAAACACAACTTAATCAAACATATTTAATCAAATTAATTAGGATACTACCAAATTAATCAAACAAAAATTAATCAAACATAAATTAATCAAACACAACTTAATCATATTAGGATCATAAATTAGTATCCAATTAATTAAACACAAATTAATCAAACAAAAATTATCCATCTAAATTAATGATAATTAATTAGGATACAAAATTATCCTAATTAATTATTCTAAATAATTAATTAAGGAAATTAATTAATTAACATAATTATTGATTACCTTCGGCGATGGCGGTGGGAGCTGAGCCCGACGATCTCAGGAGGTTGTTGTGGCAATGCGCGACCGCAGGAGGGGAGGAACTACCCTATCTTCGCACCTGTGACCGGAGGAGGGGATCGCTGGAGGAGGAGACGTCGGAGACGCCGGAGACGCCGGGGGAAAACACTCTGAACGTGCGACGACGGGGGAGGGAGGGAAGGGAAAAATAAAACCTAAAATAGTGACAGAAAAGTCATTTCCGTCGCTATTAGCGATGAAATTTAACTTTTGCGTCGCTATTAGCAACGACATTGACCTTTTCTGTAGCTATTTTAGGGTAATTGACTTGTAACCCTAAATTAGCGATAGATTTAATTTATCCGTCACTAATAGCGATGGATATTTAAAAATTACGTCGTTATTTAGGGAATTTTTTGTAGTGGAAGATCAATTAACTGAACCATAAGAAATATTTTGAAAAACAAGAAGTAAAAGGATATAAAAACTATTTATCAAGCCCTTGAAATTTTAGCTTATGAAAGGATTTCAAAAGCACTAAGTGCTCAAAGAGTATGGGAGATTCTATGAACAACTTATTCTTACCAAGACCAAGTGAAAATGGTACGCTTACCATCTCTATGAGAAGAATTTAAAAAATTAGGATGAAAGATAATGAAAAACTTTCAAAGTACTTCACACAACCAATTCTATTGTGAATCAAATGGAGAAATCATGAAGACCCAAAGGGTGGTAGAGAAAATCTTGTGAAGCCTATCAAGCAAATGTGATCATGTGATAGTCGCTATGGAAGAATTAGTACAAGATTTTTCACTAATGTTTGAAATGTTTGCAAGGAAGATTGGAAAGGTTAGAATCCTTCAACAAAGTCCTTTTATTTCTTCTTCAAATCAAGCTTTGAAATCCCAGTTTACATCCACAGGAGGTCGTGGCTCTGATCGTGGATGTGGAAGAGGTCGGAATCAACGAAGAGGTGGAAGATTTTCTTACCAACAGTTACAAGAATGAAGGAACAAAAAATCTTAAAACGAGGAGAAAAAATTTTCTTACAATTTCGAAAGAAAAAGAGGACGTGGGAATTACAAAGATACAAAACTTTATATTAAATGTCATTGTTGTCATAAGGCTGGACATAAAATAAATAATTGTTAGAAAAAATATCCGGAGAAAAAACATTAAGTTGGCTTAGTACATGAAAATGAACCTTAAAATTCAGAAACTTTACTGATTGCTAATGATGGAAACATTAAAAATATTTGGAACTTGGATAGCAGTGCTAGTTGGCATATGATGATGGGTAGGTAACTATTAGAGATGCTATGTCTAACAAATTGAAGGAATAGGAGAAATCTCTTCAAAACAAAGTCCGAAAAAATTGATAAAATGTTTAAGGTATTTTATGTTCCCAATTTACAGAGTAATCAACTTAGTATTGGCCATTTTATTGAGAAAAGATTTTAATATTCATTTTGCTAATAAGCATTTCACCATGAAGAAGGAAAATCAATATGTGGCAAAGAACAGTTTGGGCTCAAATAATTTATTTCCTCTCAAACTTGATATTACAAATATTGCTTGTTATCTTACTGCTAATGAAGAAATTTCTATGTTGTGGCATGACATATTTTGGGCACTTGAATTTTTAGAGCTTAAAGGAGTTAGCAAGCAAAAATATTGTTCAAGGAATTCCTAAAATTGATGGGATAAGTGAATTCTGTGAAGAATGTCATCTTGGAAAGCAACACTGAGAGACACTCTCATTTAAATCTAAGCTGGAATCATATTCACCATTGAAATTTATTCACACATATCTTTGTGGACCCATGCATATACCATCTCTCAGAAATAACTTATACTTATTATTATTTGTCAACACTAGAAAAACTTAGACATATTTTGTTAAAGAAAAATCAGAAGCTCTCTCTCTTGCTTTAGAGTCTTCAAAAGTCAAGTGGAAAAATTTTCTGGCTATCAAATAAAATATCTGAGAAGTGACCAGGGAGGTGAATTCCTATGTTCTTTATTTGAAGAATTTTGTCAAACCTATGGTATTAGACATGAATTGATAGCTCGGTATACACTGCAACAAAATGGTGTCGCGAAAAAAAAATAGGATAATTATGGACATGGTCAGATGCATGTTGAAGAACAAAAATTTATAAGCTAAATTCTAGGCTGATGCAACTTCTTGTGTCATCTACCTAATCAACAAATCACTGACAAAAAAGTTACTAAATTCTACTCCAAATAAGGCATGGTATGAAAAGAAACTAAATGTTACTCATTTAAAAACTTATGGTTGTCTTGCGTAGTCACATATTTCTAATGCTTTAAGAACTAAACTTGATGACATGCCTAAAAAGTGCATTTTTATTAGATACAGCGAAACAAGCATAGCTTATAAGCTTTACAATACAAAATAAAAAAAATAGTGATTAGCAGGGACACCCATTTTGATAAAAAAGTTTCTTATGTTTTCTTAGATTTGGCAGGTTCATCAAGTTGAGAAATTCTGAATTTGAAGATGATTCTTCATCACTACAACATGATATTCTAGAAAGAAACATGTCTCCATCACTATCAAAAAGAAGAACAAGAAGTTTGAGAAATATTTATGATGAGATTAAAGAGGAAAATATGATAGATGAAGCCTTGTTTTGCATTTTTTGCAGGAGAAGATCAAATCACATATGATTTAGCATCAAAAGAAAAGAAATGAGTTCATGCTATGAATAAAGACATAATCTCCATCAAGAAAAATGGTACATGGGAGCTCACTATTTTGCCACCATACAAATCTACGATTGGTGTGAAATGGATCTTTATGACTAAAACCAATCTAGATGGCTTTATCAATAAATACAAAGCAAGATCTGTTGCAAAGGGATGCAAACAAAAAGGTGGAGATTTCAATAAGGTATTTGCTTCTGTTTCTAGACTTGAAACAATTCGATGAATTATTGTACTTACTACTAAAAATGGTTGGAAATTATTACAAATGAATGTTAAATCAATTTTCTTAAATGATTTTCTTCAAGAAAGAAATTTATCTTGAACAACCGCAAGGTTTTGTGAAAAAAGGTGATGAAGATAATAAAAGAGATTATATTATATAATAATATAATAAATTTATATTATTATATTATTAGACATTTTCCTTATTAATCTGTTAATTGACAGATTCTTTATAAATCTGTTAATTAACAGTTTAGTTATTAATTTTTCATTTGACTAGGTCTCCTAGGTCCCTATAAATTGTGTATCTCATGGACAAGTTTATTCAATTAAGAAAGTTATTTTGTTATCTCTTTCTTCTCTCTACTCTCTTCTCTCTCTACTTCTTTTAATTTAATATGGTATCAGAGTCATAGCTCCTCTATTTTTTTTTGTCATCCTCGTTCCTCGTTTTTATCACCCGCCAACTCATGACGGGAAAGTAGGGGAAAAGAGAAATAGTCTCCGTGCCTTTTGGCCCAAGCTACAACAGTTTTTGGTTTTTTATTATTTTTTTGATGTCGAATGTTCAGAGATATCAAATTTGTCTCTAATTTGGACACACTGGTATTCAATGTCCTAAAAAACTTGACAGAACCTTCATCGGTGGTCCTTCAGCTTTAAGAAGATGTCAAATTTGTCTCCAAATTGGACATACTGGTATTGAATGTCCTAAAAGACTCGACAGAACCTTCATCGGTGGCCCTTTATCTTGAAGAAGATCTTTAACTTCACAAGTCCGTCCTAAAGTTCTCTCATCTGTGCCTACTCATGGCAAACCTTCAAAATTTTTATCTACTGAATGGTATATTGACATTGGAGCAACTCATCATGTCACATCAGACTACAATATCTTTACAGAAGTACTACCATACACTGGTTCGGATACGGTACAAGTAGGTAATGGCTCAGGTTTGCATATTACTAATCTTGGAAACACATACATTCATTTATCTAATCGTACTTTTCACATGCGCAACATCTTTCATGTTCCATCTATTACTAAAAATTTACTCTCCGTACGTCAGTTTTCCCTTGATAACAATGTCTTTTTTGAATTTCATCATGATCATTATCTTATAAAAGATAGAGGAACAAATACTACTGTATTTCTTGGAAAAATAAAAAATGGCCTCTACTATCTTCAAAATTCTTCAATCAAAGCTTTTATTGGTGAACGCGCAAATAAACCAGCCTGGTATGCTCGACTTGGTCATCCTTCCCTTCGTATTGTTCAATCGATCATAAATAAGTATGATTTACCTACTTCCTTTACTTCATCTTCATCTCATTCATGTTAGGCATGCATGGAATCTAAAAGTCATAAGTTATCTTTTTCTTTATCTGAACGTGTTTCCAATTTTCCACTTGAAATAATTCATTCTGATATTTGGAGTCCTGCACCTATCTTGTCTAACCAAGGTTTCTTATATTATGTTACCTTCATTGATCATTTTAGA